>VZRS01012640.1:0-67781 GCA_013398055.1 Ifrita kowaldi
TGGTCCATTTTTGGGTGTAGCCCTTGTGGGGGGGCTTTGACTGCCCTAAATGTACCTGAAGGCCCTTCAATAAATATAACTGCTTTTTATTCTCTTAATTTTGTCTAGCCTCTCTTTTTAGGTAGTTCCACAAGGCGTCATTCCCTCAGTATGGCATGAAACTGCATGATGGAGTTTGGAACATTGCTACAGGTCTCACTCAAAGACATATTTTCTATGAACTTAAGAAAGCCCTTTTGTTGATTCCTGCATTTATTTTTCTATCTATGAGACTGGCTTCATGTCCATGGAGTATGATTAATGTCCTCTGTCTATATGTTTGCCCATTGTCTATGAAAAGAAGAGACTAACCCGAGCTGAGAGCTCTTTATGCTCTTATAGAATAGAAACACTACAGAATAATTATTTTAAGTGGAACCAATTGAATAGGTACAGCAATAACATCTCCAGAGCACTTTGTTGTTTTCTAGGGTTTTACAAAAGACATCTGCATCTAGTCATTCTGATCTGCTTTTTGCAACTGCTGTTCCTAACTAACAGAAAATTTAAAGGAATATTTCTTAAAAGAAGAAAAAATAATAATGATTTTGAAAAACTGAGTTAATGAATACTCGTATGAAAATCTTCTTTAAAAGGATACACAAGCTCTTTCCAAGATTATGATTACATGATTTGTCAAAAATACACAATGAACTTGAAGAACTGGGCTCAGTTTGTTCACAATGATTGCTAATTGCTTTGTAGCACTAAGATGAACATAAGTATTTTTAACATCTTTTTTGCCATATAACTTGGCCTGTGTGCCTACCAATCAATGTGCACATCATTACAGAACTGCCTGATTGATGTTTAACCTGCCTATGTGATAACTTCCCATTTGTGTCAGATGGTACTTACTGAAATTGTCTTGACCAAATAAAGATGTTCTATTACCACTCTATGGGCTATTTCTGCCTTATTCAGGGTGAAATATATGTATAGAAAGAGGCAATTCTGTATTTATAAAGTAAATCTGGCAGTAAGCTACACATACAACTCTTACAAAATATCTGTCATACTCAAAGAATGTGAATAACAACTTTAAAATACTTCATATGTAAGTAAATTCAGTTAAGACAAGAAAACAAAATTTTAAACTTTTAAAATACTTTTTCTTAAGAAAATTATCAAGAATACCTATTTCTATTTTTATCTATTTGAAATGTTTTCTGGTATTTTTATTTATTTGTGTTCTTTAACAGAACAAAAATACTTCCATCTTTTTAAACTTAACTCATAGAAGCTTGTTAAGAAAGCACACAGTCTAATTTCATTGCAACTGCAATCATCCTGTCTCATTATAAAGTTCAAAGCACTTAAAATAACTTTAATGGAGATTGATAGTCATGTTGAAAATGTCAGCACAGCATTTGTATTTGTTATTAAAATAAATAATACCATTTTAAAATAAGTTTACATTGCCAGCAAGATCTTTATTTTGAAAGGTTGAAAAATATTTATTGTTATAATTATTAAGCTCCTTCATCTGAGACCAACAACTTACTGTGTTAACTATAATAAAATACATAAAATTTATTTTTATGAAACAAGAGTCTTTTTGCATAGTTTGGGAGAGTCGGAACCAGACTACATGATTGAATGAAGCCTGGTAAAAACATTAGATTAAATTATGTTGAATTTTATAATTTGTTGATTTTTTTCCTCGCTTTGAAAAACTATTTTACATATTTCTTTCTACTTTAACTTTCACTGCTCTAAAAAATATGTCATTTTTACTGGCCATATTATTTGCTTTCATGAATTTGTCTTTGCATATTTTAAAATAATAGAGCATATTTTCTGTACAGAGAAATTTCTAGGATGCCTTAGAAAATATTATTCTGATGGTTTAATTTGGGTGAGAGATATTTTTAAAAAAATAAATTAACTGTTAACGGTAGTTATGGATAAACATTTTTAAAAGTCCATTAATTTTGAGAGAAATACATTTTATTACACATACACACACAAAGACAAGTTATAATATTGACAGAATAAATACATCTTATTTTGCGTATTCTGGGAATCACCTGAATAACAGCACCAAATGAAAGAAGACTAGAGAAGGACACTAAGATGGGGAAAATAATCAAATACATGTCCAAACTGAATATAATTTTACTTCTGATGGTCTTTTCACATCTCTCTAACTCACCCCACACTACTTTAGGCAAACAGGCATCATCAGCTCTTCACATTGAAGCCCGCTCTTCTAATTTCACAGATATCTGTAGGAAAGTGGGGATAGTTGGTGTCTCATTTTATTTCCTAAACTATTCAATTATATGTGAAATATCCGTGACCAGTAATAAAGATGAATGAAAGACAATAATGGCTACAAAATTTCATTACTACTTTTGTAAGAATTTGGGGTCATCCTCATACTTAAAATCATGAGCAAATGGATGATTTGATAGAAGGTTTGCCAGATACCCTGCTTACACTCTTTTCATATTAAAAGGGAGAAATACCCTTGGAAAATACCTTTAGATTTTGGAAATTCTTTCAGAAACTCAGAAGTTCAATTATTATTATGATATGACCAACATATTCTAGCACAACAGAGTCAAGGCAAATGGGGTTTCAGCTGCTACTACAATATTAAAATTAAATAATAAAGACTTTTGTTGAGTATTTTTTGAAAGAGGACAGGCTTTTTATTTGCTCAGTCCCTACTTAAAATGTGCTTAACATTTAAATTTGACTTCAACATTAAGCTTTTGAGTTGAAAGGTACTAAAGGAGATTATTTTAAAAGAGGGTTGTCTCTTGCTCTGGGCTCAGTGCCCGCAAATACGAAGGTTTGAGCACATGTAAAGAACTCTGTATGTCTTGTGCACTGGTCACAGCTTTCCTACAGACATTGTATAAAGTCCTCTGTACATTCATAGGTCAGCTTTAAGCTCAGACGTTCCAACACATCATACAGCAATCTGTCTTTTCCCTTTCAGCTATGATATGTCCTTGATACCAGATCCCACCCCTTAAAAGTGTGTTGCAAGGCCAGTTCCTGTGTCTTGGCCTAGATCATTAATGAATGCAGAGACAAATACTGTTCATCATTTAGAGGTGTCTGAAATGCTACATAGATATGAGAGGATCAAGTCACATTATAGGCCGTGGTTGGAGAATCAATTACATATTTGAGTTGTAAAACAGCTAAATATGTGTTCCTGAGTTTTTACCCTCCTGCACATTCCAGAATTGCCAATTTACTTGCTTTTTATGATCTCAAAGAGAGACTGGGCTCATGCAGAGAAAGCAATTCTGATAAATACATACTTCTCAAACTGCACTGCCTTAAAAGCCATCAAAGCAATTTGAAATTCAATTTGATGTTTGACCGGGAGCCAGTGTACTTCCTTCAGGATACATTGACATGCTGAGGCCACTTAGCGAGAGGAAAATTCGGATGATACCATTTTGCCAAAGTTGAAGTGTCTGCAGTGTTTCTCAGAAATATCATGGAATAAGTATGTTGAGAGACAAAAACTGCAAGTCAAAGTTCAGAACTGGTAGCTTTCAGCTTTTTTCTGATTAGATGTTACCATTGCTTTCTTTTTTTGTATCCCACAGATGTGATAGACCTATCAAGAGACGCAGTGAAGTGGCCAAAAATTCTTTATTAAGCAGTAGGCATTAGCAAGCTAGAGGAAAAATTCTGTAGTCTATTGGTATCACTCATTGATACTTTAAAATAATTTCTTCAGAGATGACTTAAAAGTCTCATTCTTACAAACAAGAGCTTCTTTCTTTGTTTTGTTTTGTTTTGTTTTTACTCTGAAATGGTCAGTGTGTGCAAGATTATTGGCATTAATAAACTATTTCCTATTGAAAATGTCTTTCTTTTTTTTTTTTTTGACTCTGTGTAGCTATTTTGAATTATGTCACTAGATTCCTTTTTAGATCTCCAGGAACCTGATAATTCTATAGTTATATTAAAATCAGTGGTATTACTTTGAATTACATACAATGAGATATCGACCCAGTTTTCTGTGCTTTTAGTTGAGATGTTGCAGCAAACATCATATTTTCAAATGGAAAAGAGCAGCAATATTGTCCCAGCTTGAAATGTATCTGATTGGAAGCAGAGAATTCTACCAAATCAAGAAAGACAAAATTTGAGGTATTCTTTTCAAAGCTATGAACAAGAAAATGGTTGCAAATGGTATAAAACCAGAACAAGTATATATCAGTTCTCAAAAGACTAGTCAATCGAGGACTGCTCATGGATCACAGATGAAGTGAAACTGCCAAAACTGTACAAATTAAGATTGTAGTTTAATAGATATTGCCAAGGTTGATCAAAATACATTTCTGAGAAATTTTTTATGCATAAATGAACAAATTACAAACTTCTGATTAGAAATTAGCAAATTAACATGCAAAAAAAAAAAAAAAAGGAAAAGCTTGGAAAAGCTGTAAATGTATCCTTATTGAAAGTGGACATAACTGTGAATGACATTGGCAGTCTTGAAAATATTAATTTATTGTAGTCATCCACAGGTCACAGATTAGAATTTTCAATGACACACATATGAAGAGTTAAGGCATTTGTCCAAGGTCGCATGGGATGTCTCTTGCAGAGGCAGGAATAAAAGTGCTTCACCGTCCTATCCTCAATACCATTTACCTTTTCACTAAGTCATTCTCCTGTCACAAGATGAACAGTTTTCCTGTTAAAAAACATAAAACCAACTGAGGATCACTTTAGCACCAGCTGGAAATGAGGGTGAGTAAAGGATTGTGTGTCAGCTACTACTCTGAATTTCCTTTCAGCTAGACATGCAGCATAATGCCATTTGAACTTCTGTAGATTTACTGATATATATTTTCTCCTATTCATTTCCTATAGTCTGCTATGTCATGTGGGTAATTTATTTCTTGAGAGATGTAGCTGTTATTACACTTGGGGCCATCTAGCTGTATTTTTCTTTGTCTTTAATGCTTCTGTGCTTAGTTATACTTACAGAACTCTGAGGAAAAGATGGTATACTTTGTCATAAGCTATAAATCTTCTTCGCAAAGACTACTTCAAACTCTTAATACATGCTTAGGGAAGGGAACTGCATTAGTAGTTTAGTTGTACACCAGATAACATAGTTAACACTATAGGCTATGGCAACTGTGGTTATTAGTACCATTGCAATAGTGCCTTAAATGTTGCTGTGCAACCCAGACCCCAAGAAAGATCTGTAAGGAGCAAACTGACAGTGTGAGTGAGTTACCTCATTTGTGGTGCTGTTCTTCATTCTTTCAGAAAGGAGAATGAAAAAAGGACAAAGCTTTCCTGTATGATGACATTATAAACCAAAATGATCTGTGTAATGAAAACAATAGCTATTAACTACAGTGGTTAGTTTGATTTTAGCAAGTGATATTTTTTTTTTTTCTCAGTTTCCTGGCCTGCATGGAGTGTCTTCCTCTTGCCTCTTGAAAATCTACAGTCATTCAGTCAGGTCAACTTTAGACCTACAGATCAAATTATTGCCTTAGTAAGTCCTACTGAACTAGTCATTTTTACCTTTTAGTCTTTGTGCTAATGCATTTTCAATGATTGTATTAATTTAGGTGAGAAGTAACACATTTTGGTAGCTCAAATCAATGCAATTTCTTTTGTGTAATTTGATGTACAGGCAACCCAGTAACCAGCGCAAATGAAAAGACATTAATATTTGTGAAATTTAGCTAATACTAGGTCAGCTTATAATTTCACATAAGGTAGGGGTGAAAAAGAAGGCAAAATATTGGCAAATCATTTAAGTGAAGAGTCATCTAAAACACAGATTTGTGTTCATATGTGAAGTAGAGAACTAAAATCCATCAGGCACTTTGCACACCTCAGAAATTAGATTTTATAACTAGAGGTCTAATGTAAGTCAATAACCTGGTTCTTACCTATTCAACTCTGCAAAAAAAAAAAAAAGGCAACATATTGAATGTATGTATTCCATCAGGGTAAGTATATGTGATGCAAAGCATCCTCAACATAGCCAAAAACCATCAGGTCAATTCCTGAGATACCTGTACGTGCAGAATTAAAATACAAGTAAACTCCACAAAGACAAACCTACGCAGTGGGATTTTTCATTTGTTATTTTATATGATAAGGAACAAGATTTCCCATCAGAACTCTACATGCTGTGCATAAATAAGAGTGAGGTCAATAGGTCAATTTTGAAAAAGAACTACAAGTATTTTCCTGTCATGGGAGAGTAAAAGAGAATATCAGTTGTCACTAAATATTCTTTTCCCTGTAAAGTAGCAAGTAGTTCTCCAGGTAATAAACTTTAATAGTGTTAACTAGAGAAGACAAAGAAAGACCCCTGAGCAACTAGGGAAATGACAGGTACTAATAGCAATAATTTTAATGCTGAAATGCTTGAATGCTTATCTTTAGCCCTAAATTCAGGGTAATTGCATGGTCGTTTTCTTTGTTCACTATTGAGGTACTGGTATTTGGTATGAAATTAAAACTCAAATATATGTAGAGAAGATATTATTCATCAAGGACCAGAGCAATCTCATTTAGTATATTTTTTAATAAATCTCAGAATTGCCAAGGTTTAAAGGAAGAGCCATGAACATGGTCTCTTATTATCAGTTACTGTCAGGAAGACCTTGCATGACTGTCAATCATCAGGACAATAATCAATATAGGAGTCTCAAACAGAGGGTCAGAACTTGACATGCTGCAAGTGAAGAACTAAAATGTGAATGAATTCCAAGTTTAAACACATAAGGGTATATTTAATTTAATGATGCAATATTACTTCAGCTATCACCCTTATCTATCTTCTGCCAAATGTTATAATCTATTGAGAGAAAAACTAGATGACTGTTACAATGAGTAAGGGGCAAAGATATGATGGGAAGAGATCATGTAGTAGCTTTCTACAAGTGTATGAAAGGAGGTTGTGTGAAGGTGGGTGTCAGCGTCTTCTCCCAGGCAAGCAGCAACAGGAGAAGAGCAAAAAGCCTTAAGATGTGCCAGCGGACGTTCAGGATGAACATCAGGAATAATATCTTCATGGAAAAGGTTGTTAAGCATTGGAATGGAGTGGCCAAGGAGGGGGTGGAGTCACCATCCCTGGAAGCGTTCAAGAAACAAATGGACATGTTGTGTAGTGCTATGGTCTACTCGACAAGGTGGTAATTGTTTAAAAGTTGGCTTGATGATCTTAGAGGTCTTGTCCAACCTAAAGGATTATGTGATTCTGGGATTATTCCTTCCTGTTCTCTCCACATTTCATTGTTTCTACCCTTCAAATAAGATTAGAGGCAATAAAAGGATTTAGCACTTTTCAAGAAAGGAACTTTTTTTATTCTGTGTCACACTGGCCAGTAAGTTGTCCAGAAATGGCAGGATAAATCAAACATCTGTTTGAGTATGTACCTGTCTTTTAGACATGCATATAGTTATCTTTCTGATAGTATTAACAATGCCAAGAAAAAGCATACTCTAAGATTTAAAACTGGCATTCTACTACATTCAGGAAAGGAATATAAGGTCTACCCCTCTGAGTCACTTAGGACTATCTAGTTTACACTGATAAGTTAAAAAATACCAAACAACCAAAACAGAACCACAAAGGCAAAAACTCCACAGGATGGACAAGATGCAGAAATGAGAAAACCTTTGCATCTACCTGTGGAGTTTGCTGATAATGTTTGCTTGAGGCTGCCCTCCCAAAATGGGCAAAACCCTATCAGGGCTGTAGCAGCAGTTTTCAGAGAGAATAAGTTGTTGCTTAAGTGTCTGAGTAGAAGATTCAGGATGAGAACTGCATTTCTTCTTTTTAATAACAAATCTTCCAGTTAAAACTACAGAAACAAAGTGTGAAGATATGAATCAAAAATATTCATCCAGCTTGATTTAAAGTTGACTTATTCATTTGGTTTCATTGATTCATCCTGGCCTAATTGCTTTTAATACAGTGCCAGCAAATAACATTTTCTGTGAAACAACTGCTGCTGGAGCTCTTACTAGCTAGCAAATTCAGCAGAAAACATGTGTGCCAAAACTCTGCTGAGAAACAGTGTATGCCACAGCGTGTCCATCTGCTGTATACAACACATGCCAGTTTCTTCAGTATGCGCTGGAAAGGCAAGGATGGAGTGTAGGGAAGTAGAAGAATTAAATTTAGAATATAAATAAGACATATCATACATTATTACCACACCTCTTCATTTCTTTTTTTTTTTTTTAATTCTAATGCATCCTTTCACATTATTCTGTTAAGGTCATTGGCTATATGTCATTTTCTAAGCACAAGACATAAATGATAACTTTGCACTAAAATGAGTTATTCATACTATTCATGATAGTACTAAGCTTTCAAAATTCCAGAAATAAGCAGGATTAGAGCTGCCAACTTCTGCTATGTATTCCTGCTTCTGTGGTCACAATTTCTGGCACACGTTTCAACAACACAAATCTGTTTTTTGAAATTTTGATATTACATGGAAAATAGGACAACCTAAATCTACCATTTAATATGAGCCAGGCTCCGTAAAATCCATATAATGATGAATCTCTTTGCATCTGCATGGTCCCACTGAGGATAGCTACTGCTATATATAACACCCAAACCTGTGTGGAGGTCAAAGAAGAGATGGTGGGACTCTCTAGAGAAGGACAATCTTACCAACCAAGCCAACCAACAGCAACCTCTTTTTTACAGAGACAGATAACACCTGAATATCTGTTTGCTGCTATACAGCTGAGCAGTTGAAATTTATATGATTACCAAGATGTGAATTTTTGTTTCATCCATCTGGGAAGTTCTTCAATTAGGACACAATCTCTAGACATACTCAGACAGGAAATTACACCGCTCAGAAATTGTGTAGAAAATTGATAATGCTAAATCCCAGGAAAGAGATGTAATCACTTTGAAACTCTGTCAGAAAAGCAATACAGAGCTCAGCCATACCACTTAAGCACAACCTGGTGTTGTGAAACTAAAGTGTATCAGAAGCAGCAAAGGAGGGTATTTGTGAGATAACTTTTAAGTGGCAAGAGACCTCCCATCTTCATTGGGGGTGAGTAAAGATAGACAGAGAAGGCAAAGAGCTCTTGCTCTCCATGTCTTTTTTTTTCTTTTTTTTGTTAATTTCAGGGTTTCACCTTGGCAGGTTAGAGAAAGCAGTATATTTTAGTATGCTTCTCTGAGAGGCTACATTAATTTGTCATTTGTATTACAGTAGGAAACAACCTTGATGCAGTCTGGTAGCACAGCTGGTTTCAGGGACTTCCATCACTTACTCATGCAAATTTTTGTGCAAGAAACGAAAGACAAATTGGTTTGGTCAGTGGTTTTCATTATGGTGTCTGTGTTTTATGCTGTCAACAGCCAGATGCGAGCAGAGATGTAACTTTTTCTGAGGTATATTGGACTTAAAATTGAGGCCCATATTCAATGTTCATTTAGTTCTCATGCAAACAGTTCTGAGTGATTGATTTCATTGTGAATTTCAGTCTAGAGGTCCTGAGTTAAAATACAGTGATAGTTTTCCAGGACAGCTTTTCATTTTGTGCTGTCTTTTGAAGGCTAAGCATATTTTTGTATCAATGTAGACAATTTGTTTTAGAATATGGGTTTCATTTTATGATAACATGTTCATAATAACATCACTTGCACAGTTTAATATTATTGTTTACATATTTAAACATATAATTTTTTGAAAAAACCCTTTATTTTCTTTATGTGTCTAAACAAAAATTCAATAAAGGCAAATCTGAAGTCATAGAATGATTCCTTAAAGAAAGGCAGATCATTGGCATTTTCAGTTCATACTTGATTAAATTGCCATCCTTTGCACAGAAACATTTCTTGTAATGCAAATACTCTTTTTCTGTCTTTGGAAGAGGCATTTGTTCATGGTGTTTTTTCACTCTGCAAGAACTCACACTATAATGGAATACTTATTCTATTGTCTCACCATATACCCTTAAAGAAGAGTCCCGTGTTTTGATAGCTACTTTCATCCTCCCTCTTCTACAATTCTCTTTTTTATCTAAGAATATGATGTAGAGAGTTGAAAAGAAGTCAAAGCCAAATTGATTTCAGTGAAAGGACCAGAGTCAATGGACATAAAGTGAAACACAGGAGGTTTTCCCTGAACATCAGGAAACATTCTTTTACTGTGAGGGTGACTGAGCCCTGGCAGTGTTGCTCAAATAATTTGTGGAGTGTCCCACCTTGGAGGCATTAAGAGGTCATCTGATCATGGTCCAAAGTAACCGACTAGAAATGCTACTGTTTGAGCAGGAAGGTTGGATCAGATAAACTCCAGAGGTCTTTTCCAGCCTCAACACTTCTGTGTTCCTGTAGTACTGAGTTTGCATTTGAAAACTGCTTAAGAAAGCCTTCTGGAGCAGAAGTGAATTTTTTTAAACTGTTTTTCTTTCTCTGATCCTAGTTAACAGTACTTAATGGAATATCTCTGAGCTGGAAAACAACCTAAAACACTGGCCCTGAGCAAACACATCAATGTTTTAACTTTGCTTCAGAATTACTGAGTCCAGAAATTTCACAGCCTTGTAGTGCTGACCTCATATGGAATACCAACTACTTGTTAGAGAAGGAGAATTTATACTCTGTGCATTCAAGGCTATTCGGGCTCACAGCTAAGTCCTGTCACTACAAATGCATACACTTGGGAAAGGGGAGGAACGAGTCAAAAAATATGTCTATTTCTAATGTTCCTTCCGATCTTTAAAAAGCTTAAGTCTTACTTATTATTTAAGTCAGAAACTATACTCTGAGCTGGCTCCTGAAATCAGTCAATGATCAGTTTTTCTCTACTATTCCACTATATCTTGTTTATTTCTTTTCTTCAGCCAGCCTGACATGTATCTTTGTCCTCACAGCATCACCCCTCAGCCTCTCTGCTGCTCTTCCTCTGATACCAGAGCTCTCTCTAGTGTTTTACTTTTCCAGCCTCCAGTATTGCCCCCATTCCTGTTCTTCTTGAAACTCCATAAAAAGTCCATTGCCACTTCTAACATGACACTTTGTTCTGCCATAAAATACTCATCCTAAATTTACACAATCTTTCTCTTTCACTGGAAATAGAAAGTCTGAATATGTAATGTAGGAGGCTTTAGTTAAACACTAAGAATTTTAGTTACACTCCCTATTGCTATTTGCAGTATCTGCCACACACTATTTTTACCACTCACAGTGGAACCAGTTACACATAAGCATACTGAACAGATATAAGAACTATGTCTATGAGGGAGCACAACCTTAAAAATCATGCTCAATTGAGAAAAATGCTTTATTTTCCAAATATGATTTTTTTAATGCTTTATAACTTGCAAATCAAATGAACAGTTATAATGGCCATACTGAGTATAATTATAATTTCCCTTTTTTATTTGACATTTTTAATATGTCACTGGTTCTTGGTATCTCTAATTAAATAATGGCATTAGCAATGTTTTGCTGTCATGCTTGTAATGAAGATTATGTGGTTGCAAATGTCAGATAGAAATTGTAAACAAATATTTTTGCAGCTACGTGTATATTTGTGAGTTTAAATCACACACCCACTTTCTTTCAATATTTTATTTTTGCCTTTCAATTTTCCATTTGGATTTTTGCATGTCTCAGATGTACTGAGTTACGTTTTCTTGGTAGAAAAGGCCATGGTCTCCAAATAGGATCCATAGTGATTTAAACACTAAATCCCTGATTTCTAAGAACATCGGCATACATTTATCTTCAACTATTTGACACACAATATGAAGCCACTTGGCTGTCACTTTTTCATGTAACTTAAAGTGTACTTGTTTCCCTGTTCTCTTTCCCAACTGGCAAACTCTAATGAGGGTTGAAGCAAGCACAAAATGGATCTGTTCTCACAAGTCATTAACAAGGAACGAGACTAGAACAATGGTATTAATTTCTTGCAACAGCCTTTCTCTTGTGATCACAGATGCTTTCAGGAGACAGTAAAAAAAGCATTTTCCAAAGCTCCGCGATTGCAAGTTTGTCTAGGCACAAGAGAAAAGCCTTGCAACGAAGCACAGAAATTCTTGGAAGCAGTTTCTGTTTTTATGACCTTCACAATCTAACAAAGTATTTCAGCACACGGAGGCTCCATGTATGAGCAATGGAAATCATCAGGAGACACAAGGGATTGTGCCCTTCAAAGGCAATGTGACATTGTGAATTTCTGGCTCATCAAACCAGCAAGACTGGACACTCAGAGCAATGCTGAAAACCATCAATAGACAGCACAAGCTGTAGCAGGCCAAAACAACAGCACAATTTGACCTTCTGGTTTGGTAATACCTGTAAAACCTGCCCAGAAGACTCTGCTGTTGTGAGCAATAGGAATGGTTATATTTGGTCAGGATTTAGGAAAGGCAGACAGGAAACAGAGGGAAACAGACAGAGACAGAGTATTGCTGCCTTAGAGCAAATACACTTACACTTAGGCAAGCTCTGCTTTCTCTAATCAGAGATAATTAAGTCACATTTTTGCTATTGCAGAATTAAGCTCTAAAAAGTGTGAAAGGTCTAATAGGTCCTAGAAGATCAGTCCCTAAAAGTGTTTGTCCTTTGTGTAAATGAGATTTCCTACTTTCTTCCAACCCAAGCTGTTGGAGAATCTAATATTCCTGAAAAGCTACTAGCAACATTTTAAAAAAACTTGAACCAAGTCTTTGGTGATCAATATGGTCAGCTTGGACTGCCATACAAGTTTTCTCAGAAAAATTTTATGTAAAATATAACATTTTAAAATGAAGGATTTAATTTTAGAATATTTTGACTTTTCAGTAATAATCTTAAGAAGGAAAGAAACCCCCCTGCATCTGAAAAATGAAAAGTTAGTTATTCATCAGAGCCACTTTTTAGCAACCTGCTATTAAAACACCATCTATCCAACAGGTTTTTATCAATATTTGTAAATGTTTAATATAAACATATATTACTATTGCATTATGATTTTGGTTATATTTGTTAATGATTTCTGAACTGAACTAAACTTAAGGATAATCATGGATCCAGCTCTACTCAGATCCATTATAATTTCAGAAAGTCTTTAATTTTGCAGTAAAATGGACACATAAATTTTTTTAGACAGTCAGGATGGTGTCGTATGACTATTTAAAGACGGTAAAGAGAGGGTAAAGTGAGATATCATATGAAAAATGTGAGAGTAGATATTACTGTTACAGAATTTTTCTTCCAGTCTGCCAAAAGCAAAATGGGATAAAGAATGTTACTGGAAAAGAGAGTGAATTTGAACATATTTGTATTCTGCAAGGTCTTAGTGCATATGGTCAACTAGGATCCTAAAAATCTACACTTTTGTCAAGTTTTGTGGTTATATATCTTCTGTATTATCCTTTTCTGGATAATGTATGTAACAGTAGATCCTTTATCGCATTTGCAATAAAACAAATCCAGCATGTTGTTTCTAGAAATCAGCAAAGCCAGTCTTCACTCAAGGCTGCAACTCTGGGTAAGACCATTACTGATAAAAGTCCTTTGAAGGATCAGGTAGAAAACCACACAGATGTAAAGGTGCCAGGAAAGGTCGTCTGTGATAATATCGGTACGAGGTACATTATCATGCATAATGTACTAGGATTAAATTGTATAATAGTATCCCCAGTAGTTTTCTTTTGATAGATTTCAAAATACACTGTTTGATTAGGTGTGTTTAATTTGAAAAGGTATAAACTGAATAAACTGAGAGATCACGTTCATTGATACTGAAACCAGATGACAAAACGTAAACAGAAGATCTGTCTATACCGTGCATCCTGTATCAAGTACTGAGTCCACAGTGACTAAATACTTGTGGTTTTATGTCCTGAAAGACATTTACCATGGAGAGTCCATACAAAATTGTGGTCAAAAAACATCCTGCTGAAATAAATAGTGAGAAGCAGAATATCGTTACTGAGAACATAAACCAAGAGATCTGCATGGCCATTTCCACTTTTCCTCTTTTTCTTGGAATGTGTGATGCCTTATAGGCATAGTATGGATTAGAGAATGAAGACAGATTAGAGATACAGAAAGCTATAGATCTGATTGATGGAGATATATGTAGCTGTTGTTAAAGTCTGTTTAAGTTTTTTAGTCTCACTTCAGAATGTGTACTGTCATCTCACTTCTCTGCTAGTCTGAGTCAAAAAAAAGTACAAAATTGAAAAAAAAATAGCAACACTAAACAGGAAAAAGAGAATCAGAATCTGCAGTGTGGAAGCAGAAATAGATTAATGCAATGAAAAGTTTCAAGGGGACACAAGATGATATAATTTTCTTGAAAAGGATGCCATGTCCAGGGCAGATGGAGAAACTCTGTAAAAAGAGGTAGGAGCCATCTTAATTTTATCGACACAGAGATATTTCATGTTGTCAGCTGGCATGTGATACAAAAAAATACCAAAGACTATTTCCTAGGAGATATAAACAAGTTTTATTTGTTTTGTTTTGTTTTTTTTAATTCCTTGTTACAATGAGTACTTTGTCATAAATATGCTTTAGCTTTAAACATTCCCTTTTTAAAAATATTTTAAATGAGAAAAAAAATCCCCACAAAGCCAAGAATTACTTAGAAAGGAAATAACACATCATTAATTTAGTTTGTATGAACCAAAGAAAAAAATGCAGTTTTGGAAGGATTGGATAGTTTTAAAACTAGCGAATATAGTATAATTTTTATTTCAAGAGCCAAATTTATTGCCGTAAGAATGCAAGGTATTTGTGATAATCTAGTCCCAAAGGAATAAATCTGCAATCTAGAGAGAGATGCAAGGAATAAAAGCTTCTGCATTGATTTACTAAACTATCTCATTCCCTTTATCTTCAGGTCTTTTTTTTTTTTTTTAACCACAATGAATTAAAAATATAAATGAGAAATTTAGCTGCAGTGTGGAAATCAATGAGCTGTTTAAGAGGAGTCTGCAGGATTTGTTTCCTTGACCTCAGTGTTGCCTTTGGTAATCCATTTGAGTGGGGTTCCTGTGTAATGGCAGGAGACATTTGGAAAGTGCTAAAAGAAATGCCACAATTTATTATACATATGAATTAAATAGACAATGCTTAATTTTGTAGTTCTTTTTTTAAAATGGTTTTCTGTTTGACTGAAAAACTGCAGCTCTGCTTTTCACTGAGTGAAATCGCTGAAGACTGTGACAAGACAAGCCTAATTTATTTTCTTTCTCTTCTCTTCCATCCACCCCCAACACCTTTTTTTCCCTGTTTAATTTTAAATGCATTGATTATTCCCTATTAGGCTCAGTCAAGGCAGACTAACAACTGCTAACAGAATTCCATAAACAATAAATTAGCTTGTAGATTAAGCTCTCTTGCATTATTTTTTTTAAGGCTGTGATAAGACTTGCATGGATCTCAGAGTGCTAAAACTAAATAAAAGCTATCCCTCATGCCTAGTGCTGAGAAAGAGGATTGAAATACAATTTGTATTGGTTTCAGGAGAAGGCTGTTGTATTTGGTCTGATGAGATTGAGTTTTTCTCCCCACAGCAGCCCTCACAGTGCCGTGCTTTGCATTGGTAGCTAGAAAGGTGATGATAACACACCAGGTTTTTTGGCTACTGCTGAGCAGCGCTGGCACAGCATCAACTCTGTCTCTCAACGTTCCCCACACTCACCAGCTGGCTGTGGGTTGGGTAAGATTTTGTGAGGTGACATAGCCAGGACAGCTGACCCCAAATGATCAAAATGTTGTTCCAGACAAGACAGTGTCTGCTCAGACATAAAATCTAAGAGAAAAGAGGAGGAAGGGAAGGCATTCATAATTTAAGATGTTTATCTTCCAGAGCAACCACTGTGTGTGCTGAAACCTTGCTTCCTGGCAAGTGGTTGGATACTTTGTGTTGCTGGAAAATAGAAAAAAAATCTTTGATTTTCCTTTGCTCCCATGTGCATGAGTTTTGTTTTTTCTTTATTAAATCATCTTGATCCATGAGGAGTTTTTTCCATGTTATTTTCTGTCTGTCCTGCTGAAGAGGGCTGTGATAGAACAGCTTTGTGGACATCTGGCCTCCAGCCAAAGTCCACCTACCACAACTGCTTGAAGATCAAACACTTTCTTAAATGGCCAGAATGCTATAATACAGTAAAATATTCCAGGAGTGGGGTGTCCTGACCTTTACCTGTGGAAAAAGCAGTATAAGTTAACAGACGAATCTGCAATGAGCCTGTGCCTGTTTCATCACAGTCATAGGAGCAGAGTCTACTCCATGTTCAAGAGACGGCCAGTCCATCTGCTTGCTCAGAGCATGGCCATCTGTGAGGTCAGGCCAGGTTGCTCAGAGCTTTGTTCAGTCAGGATTTGAAAGCCTCAAAGATCAGAGAGAACACGGCCTCTCTGGGTAGCCAACTTCACTACCTCACTCTCTTCATGGGGAAACAACTTTCTTGCTGCAGTTTATGTCCATTGTCTCATTACCCTGCCAAGAATGGGTGCAAAGAGTCTTGTCTTTGTCTTCCCAACAACCTAATGGACTGGGGAGGTGAAGTTAGGTCTCCCAAAGTTCTCTAGGATGAGACAATTCTGGTCCTTCAGCCCCTTCTTCCAGGGCAAATGCTCATCTCTGAGTGTCCCATGTACCCTCTGTTGAAGTTACTTATGTTTGCTAATACATTTCTTATCCTGGGGTAGAGAAAAATATTTCTATAACAACTCAAAGATGATAGAGTGGCCCTGGATGGACTTACAAATATATGTATTAATTTCAGAATATCTAGATATATTTTTTTTAAATATCTTCCATATATTCTTTTCTTCTGTCTTTCAGAATTAAATCCTTTGGGAGATACTATAACTAGAATGTTACAACTGATCCTCAAGAGACTTGCAGTGAGATTTGATTTTTTTAAAGGTATTTTTTTAGATAACAAACATATTAGTTTATTCTTCATAACTTACCTAAAAAAAAAAAAAAAGAAAAAAAAGAAAAATTGTTTTTCCTTCTTGCTGTTCTTCCTTTCATTTAAGAATCTCTTTAGAATCAGAACTGTTGCTTGGTATCTTCTAGCAAAAAGCCAAGCCTTACTTGAAATCTGAGCAGCAGCCTCTACAAGTCATTGAATTGTAAACAATGAAGTACTTTGACAATTAAATGAAATATTTATATATATTTTAACAAGCTGTTCTGACACTGAGTATGTTTAAATACTGTTGCATGCTAGTTTGCAAAGATATTGGAGTTGACCTTGAACAAATTTTGACTCAACCAACTCACTGTTATCAATGAAATAACAATGTGATATAGAAGACTATTCAAGAGTGACAGAATCAGGGATTTTTTTCTACTTTAAGCTTTCTTTTGAATCCTTATTTTAACAGGGTTCCTGCTGTCATTAATAGCAGACAAAAAGAAAATGTCAAATTAGTCACATAATATGTATACCTTTTAATAGACAATGCCCAGTTTTGTAGAAAGCCTGGTAAAATGGCATTGTATGGTTTGAAAAATTGCAACTCTGCTTTTAAATAAATAAATTCTAATTATAATTTTGGTTACTAAAAGCATAATAAGTTACCTTGGACTGCTTATTTTGGAGCATCTTGGTTACCCCTACCAAATACTCTGTCATGATATAAAGAAACAAACTTAAACATCCTATATTCAGTTATATTCCACCTCTTTTCATCAAAATTCCCAAAAAATTAGCATCTGTATTATTATGGAACAAAATACCTGTAAAGCTGCTTCTAAAAAATTTAAATAGGCTCCAAAAAAAATTAAGAGTGAATATAATTTTGACAATGGACATTCATGGAATTTTTTAATGATTATAAAGTTTTACATACATTAGTTTTCTCCAACGCAGGACATTAACCAAAATAGTTGCTAAAAATAATGTAAAAAACCATGAATAAAGCAAAGAAAAGCAGAATTGGAAGTTATAGGTATGTAGAAGAGTATACCCATTATAACCTTAGTCCCTGCATGACATCAGCTAGAAGTTGAATTGGGATGGGTATGCTGAACAATTCTCAGAAGATGAAATTGATATTTTGATCTAAACAAGCAGCATGTGGTCTGTGCAGTTCTTTGGTCTTGGGACATTAAATAATGAAACA
Organism: Ifrita kowaldi; assembly: GCA_013398055.1. Classification (NCBI taxonomy): domain Eukaryota; kingdom Metazoa; phylum Chordata; class Aves; order Passeriformes; family Cinclosomatidae; genus Ifrita; species Ifrita kowaldi. The sequence goes on from VZRS01012640.1 coordinate 18,125, forward strand.
CCACCAGAAGAACACCATACTATATAGGAAAACAAATTCTAAGAAAAGGTTGGAGCTTCTAAACAAAACAGTTAAATCACAGGGGAAGTCTTCAGAGAACTTCTGAACAAGACATTTGCATTAAAAAAGTAATCTAAGAATACTTATTTGAAGAAGAATATCCACAGTCAACATCTAAGTGTTTCTGTGGATAAAATGACAAGTTCAGCAAAACAGGTTTAAAAGAATATATTTGATGTATATTTAGAACCTGAAAGATATCAATTAATTTTAAAAGAGTCTCGTATTTTTTTAAATAAATTACTTCATTGGACTTTAATGTGGGCAAAAGTACACAAAGACTAGCTGTACAAAGGCTTCTGAAATCTCAAAAATCAAACCAAATTTTGATTCATTGCTTCCTCTCCAGTGAAGTGAATTTCTCTCAAGATGCCTGGAAATCTATTTAGCACATTGAAGAAATGCCCTCTTAGGATGTTGCTGCATGACAAGTGACATGCTGAGGGACATGATTGTCTTGCTCACTGTTGCCATATGAAGCAATGGATTAGAAAAATATCAAATACCCACCAAAAAAAAAAAAGAATAAATGAGCACTGGAAGAAATTAATAAATGTGAAGTTTTCATTCCATCACATACTGCTAACATATCAACAGCATTGATGCCTCTGGATTTTTAATTTTGATGTGTCAACGTAGATCATACTGTTTCTGGAGAAGGGCAAATGCATCAAAGATGACTACCTCTGTGAAAACTGTGACTTAATCAAACAAAAATCACAAAGAAAAACTCCAGAAACGGAACACTAAATATTCTTTAAGTATTCAAAGAGACACTAGGAAAAGCACCATCATGATACCATGCTATAAACTGATATCACATCACTGACAAATGTGCTTGTCTAGGTGATGTTTTTCTTATTGATAATCAGGGAGTACAATAGCTTGTGTTGAGTAGGTTAAAAAAATCGTTAATCAAAGAAGTCTCACAATAAAACAGATTCAGTAAATGTTTCAGTTCTTTTTATTTTCCCTCTTCTTTCCTTTTGCTTTGTTGGGAGTTTTTGATTTATTTTTTTGTTTTTAAATGGCAACATGAAGCAAGATGCTCGGTGTACCATTCTGACTTTAAAATTGCCAAATAATTATCTACAAGAAATCCCTGCACCATGATAGATATTAAATTATTAGATAGAAAGATAGATAGATGATAACAGAAAGATAGATTTTGTATGGAAAAAAAAAGCCTCTATGAATTCTCGCACACAGATATTCTCCATTTGTTGTTCCAGTAACAGAATAGCTACTTTTTAAATGAGGTTTCTTTCAAAAGGTTAAATAAAGAAGTAACTCATTTTCATTAATAGGATACACTGAGTCTGAATGCCATTTAAGTTTTTAAAAATTATGTTAAATGATAGTAATAGGTATTTGGAGATAAAAGATATTTTTTATTCCATTTTTGTTCTGTACTCTTTTGTTCTGTTTATACTTAAGCCAATTGAAAAAGATTTTCCTCTCAAAAATGCTTTCTTACTAGTTCTACTTCTGAAAATGTTTGTTCTTTTTCTAACATTGAAAATTACCATTTCTAACCCAGTGTTCAAAAAATAGCATAATCTCAAAAAGTATATAAAGCTGCTTCTCCTCTCTGATTACTGAACTCTTACATCTATCATAAGAGAAAAAGAACTGGAAGAGAAAACATCCAGGCATCAGTGCTGATTTTACATCACAAAACCTTTGTAAGCACTTATGGCAACCCCATTATTGCAAAGTTATTTAATCGTGATTAATTTTACTAGCAAGATCAGCAAATTAATTAAAAATTATTAAACAATAGCTTTACATTGTCAACCAGTAAGTTTTAAATACAATCAGATATCATTTTAGTAAATAAATCTGCAATAAATTTCTGGAAATAAAATCCTTACCCTTCCTCAAATATTTTAGCTTTCAAATAACGATGTATTCTTAGAGAATATGAATAAATTTCAGCTGTTAAGAACTAAGTATGTGCACCTGAAGAGGCATAAGTGTATTTCATTCCATGGCAACTCTGGATATACATTTAAAAAAAAAGTTAATCTTCCTTTCTTTGCCCCTGTGCACTTCTGCTGCATATATATAATGGAGACTAAGGTGGATTGATGGCTTTCACATGGGAGCACTTTATACATAGAACTTACATTCTCCCTCCTCCCATTTCACACCATAATTTCAACTCTGATGAGATAATTCTCTTTTAGCCTTCCCTAGCTGTATTTTCATTGGGTTTTTTTGACTATTTTAATTATATTTTATGTCTTTCCTAGAGTTGGAAAATTTTTAATCTTTTTCAAGAAGCAAATTCAAAGCTATAAAGAAAATACTACGCCTAAGTGTATATACTAAATGTATATACCAAAATGTTTATACCTTTTTACCTAACATTCTCTAAAACAAAGTCAGCAAGATATGGGGAGCTTTGTTCAGTGGAAATGTCACTCAAGACATAATATTGTGGACAAATTTATTTCATCACAAGGCAAGCCATGTAGATCATCAAAAGTTATGCATTATTTCTCTGGTCTTTTAGTCTGTATCTAAAGACATGATTTCTGGTAAATCTTACTAGCAGAGGAAGGGCTAATAAGTATAAGGGAATCTTAACTATCTGCATTCACATGTCAAACTAGCCCGAGCAACTGTGTTTTTGATGGTTTCATTGAAATTATCTAACAAACTCTTGTTTCTGTGATACGGGTGATGGAAGTACTTGGATTCACTTGCCTTATAGATCAAGAACTGGTGGAGACCCTGTTCTGCAAGACTTCACATACAGCATCCCTGCCTGTTTCACTTACTGATGCCTGAGAAAAAAACTCATGTGCTTGAAAACTAATTCATATTACTCATGATATTGGAGATCTTGTAATAAATAAATTGCCATTTGAATGTGGAAACCCCTCTCATTAAAATCTACCATCTCTTCCCTCTCTTCACCTTGACCCAAGACCGAACCTGAATTATAATGCTTCAATTGTTGTGGCTAAAATTCTTCTAATTAAAAAAAAAAAAAAAGTAGTGTAAGACACTTGTGCAATACACCAGCATAAAGAGAGTATATTTTTGTGTCTGTGTGACACAGTATTTAAGGTGGGAGGGTTAATACAAATATAAAAAAAAAAATCTGTAAGTGGGAAATGATTAGCTGCTCCCTGGTGACCCTTCATATTAGGAAACTCTTCCATACTATTAAGACTGAAAGAAAATAAAACCAAAAACAAAGATCAAAACTTAAACAAATCCACCCTCCCAATTTATTTTTGTGTAATTTCATAATTACTAGCTGGCAGCTTCTGCTGAAAAATGAGTGACTAGTCTTTGTCTGTACTCTATTTATCTATAAAAGCTTGATACCTGTGCAATTATCTGAAGACTTAACCACCTGGAGGCACCTACAAAATTTGTGAGTGTATTTATTCCAGTGTAAAAGTTCACTTGAAACTTAAAGTTCTTCTCCTGCCTTTGGCACCTGGCAGCTTGAAATCTCTCTCATTTCTGAACCCCACTGAGAACTGCAAAGCAGGAATTCCTCAAACTACCTTACTTGAAGGAATCAATCCAGCAAGTGTCACAAGGTGACACATACCTTATGTATTGTGGTCACACTCCAGAGACTGCCAACTCACCTCTGAAAGATCAAAGAGAAATGTGTTTATATGGGGTCCTGAAATACTCGGATGTAAACCTTGGCTTTAAACCATGCATCTAGGCGATTTTCTCCACTTATGAAAGAAAGCCTCCTGTGAGGAAAATTAGCACCATGAAACAGCTTTTGTTAAAATGGTATTTCATATAATATTCCATACATAATATCCAATGATTTATAAGAATATGTATTGAATGTCCACTATGCCAGGACATATACTCTGTTATTTTTGCTAAGGCTGGAGGAACTGTAACCCCAGATAGAATTCTAATTTCCTAAACCACTCTGAAATACTGAATTCTAACATTTGCTAGAGAAAAGGAACAATGAAATGAAGGAAGATGCTCTTTAGTTTGATTCAAAGTCCTTTAGCTCCATTACATAAGAAGCCTTCAATGGGCTTTAACCTGAAAAATGCTTTATAATAGAGGAAAAATGTTGTCAGGTAATTATCATTCTTGGATAGGAGCTAATGAGGCCGTAACTGTTTTGAAGTACAATGAAAATGGACTCATTCAGAGAAGAGAACATTTTGGATATAACAAACCCCAAAGTGTAGCTTTAGATATTCCAACCAATACTTAAGAAATTGGAAATAAATAAGGGCTCTTATTGATTATTTACTCAGATTGTTCAATTCCACTAAGTGGTATCAAAATTGCTAGTTTTTTGTTTCAGATTTGGGAAAAAATAATCCCTTCATGCTCTTAACTGCAGCTGAAAAGATTCCTCTGTGCAGCAGAGATAGAAGCATAGGCTCTATGTGATGAGTTCAACTCAATTACACTATAACCGAGTGAAGTCTGCAATGCGGACAAGACCTGTGTGGGGTATTCAGCAGTTCAAGGACTGAACCATCCAATTTACTGAAGATAATGAAATGTGTCATAATCATTCCCACTGCAAATGCTCATGTGGAGAGGATTTTTCATTGATGACAAACATATGGACTGACAAAGGGAGCAGGTGTGAAATTGACTTAGTTAAAGCAGAGCCTCAAATCTAGGCTAACTTCCCTTTGATATGTCAAACTGGTCTCAGTTCTCCCCTAAAAAATCACACAGTGCTTAGGATCACTAATATTCATCATAATAATACTTAACGCTTGCATAGGACTTTATGTTTTCAAAGTATGTACAGATTTGCATTTCTATCTTACTTGTGTGTGGTCTTGGAATTGATGCTCAAGATGAGCATTGAAACTGTGCACAGTTTTCCCAGTGACAGGGTTTCAGTTATTTATCATTTTTCAAAATGAAAGAAGGGTTAGGAGAGGGTAAGAGAGAAAGATTGGTTTCAGATGGGAGCTGACAGCCTTCCTGTTGTCTATCAGCTAAGCTTCATCAAGAGGAGAAATATCTGGAGTAAATAATCTTTTTCTTTTAGAAGTGGATGAAATAGGGACATGGGGTCCTAACTCATCCTCCTTCTAATCCTACCATCTATCCCCATGGAGGAGGAGGATAGATAGGGTGGTAAAGAGATGTGGCACAATGCTAGTAACAGAGCTGAACAAGGAACACAGGACGACTTGAATATCAGATATAGAAAACAAAATCCCAAACAGGCTAAAAGAGGACAGAGGAGAAAACTCAGACATTCAAGAACTGTGAGGAAAACTAGTTTTGCAGTGGCACAAAGAAACTAGTGTGTGGGTTTTCTGCTCCTTGCTGTGAGACACAGATATCATACTGAGAATAAAAGAGGGAGAAGTGAGGGGAATAGGGTTTGTTGCTCTTACTGAGCTAGAGAAACAGACAGTAGGAAGAAATACTTGTTAATGGAAACCATCCAACAGTGGCAGATATTAATCCACCCTGTGAGGTGATACTGTACCTCATGTTCTGATAAAATGAAACCTGGCGTAGAGAGTATAACACACAGGACCTTTTCCATGTTTCCGAATCTTTGGTGTCAAATTAAATTGTGTATTTTTAATTGATAAACAAAAAGAAGCCTAAGGGGAAATGTGGGGAAAAAAAAGCAGGAGGAGGATATACATTGTGTAAAGTTAAAAAAAAAATTAAAATAGCATAGGATAGCATAGATAAAAGGAAAAAAGAATAGTAATAGGAAAGAAAATGGGTAACAAATTTAAAAATTAATCTCAAGACAAGCAGAATTATAGAAAAAAATACAAATCTGCAATAGGAAAGAGATGTGAAAGAATCTAAAATTAAAAAGCAGTCATCTTGATCTCTTATTGACAAACATTCAGAAAAAAAGGGTAAGAAAGTGAGAAAATAGGACATGGCATACAATCAATAATATTAGACCGTTATTATTTTTATCTACTTCATCAATATTATAGTATATTTATTTTTCAATGTAGATCTTGGAAAAGGTTTCCCCTCCGTAATTTCTTTTTACAGGGGATAAAACTGATTTTTATTTTGAACAGTTTTAGTCGCACAAAATCATATTTGACTGGGTCTGAATAAAGGAGAGTGCTATGAAAGGCCCTCACTTACAAATAGTGCACTTTTCTACCAAAGAAGCTCCTAAACACTTCTATAAAAAGTAACAGACCATATTGTACACAGGAATGCAATAGAATATGTGACAAAAATGTCAAGACCCAATCAGTTGTGATTTTTATTTGTTACTGATTTTTCACTGTGAGAACTCAAATCTGAATTATATTCACTGAGGTATATAGGTGCAGAACAAATAAATAGAATCAAAGTGAAATGATAGAGGACATAAATTCACCTACCTGTGGCATTGTATCTGTCTTAGGTTGCTCTGGTGAAGCCATTTCTGCATTTCTAAAGTGGTTTATGCAGAAAGATGATGAGAGATATATAGAGGAAATTTATCAATATTCTTTTCTTATGTCTGCACTGAAGCAAAATATTTCTAGTTTAACCTATACTACTCTATATAGGGTTTTTTTTTAATACTTGAATATGCTATGCCCTGAGGAAAGGTGGGGTATTATATTTGTGACTGAGGCAACCAGTTTGAACATGGTAACTCCTTTTGATACGACCAACAAACACATGTGCTGGCTTGCACGGTTCTTTTATTCATCTTGAACTGTTTTTGGCTAGGATAGAGTTAGGTTTATTCACAGCAGCTTGTAAAGGGCTGTGTTTAGTATCTGTGCTGAAAATGGCACTGATACTGTCATGATAGCAGAGCAGAGCTTTCACAGCGTCAAGGCCTTTTCTGTGACTCACCCCAGCCCACCAGTGAGTGGGCTGAGAGAGCACAAGGAGTTGTGAGGGGACACAGCCACGACAGCTGACCCCAAATGACCCAAGGGACATTCCACACCACACGGCATCACGCTCAGCAGTCACACTAGAGAGGAGGTTGGCAGTGGGTGGCTCTGCTCGGGGACTGGCTGGATATCAGCCACATGGTGGTGGTGAGCAATGGTTTTCATTGCCATCACTTGTCTTTATTGGGTCTTACCTTTCTCAGTTTTTTTGGTTTTTTTCCTTATGGTTTTATACTATTAGTAGTATTATTAAAACTTCTTTTTTGTTATTAAACTGCCTTTTGACTTACAGCCACCAGACCTACTCTACTAAGGGATAACTGACTAGCAGAAAGCCTTGTTTTAAACACAAACAGCATGATTGTACTTGCATCAGACAGCAGCAACACAAAGAGCTGATAGGTGTTATCCTTTATTCAGCAGAGAGGACCCCATCTGCAAGGACAGTGGGGGCTACCAACACTGCAGCCGACTGTACCTCCAGTGGCTGAGACACTGAACTCATCTGAGTTTTCCACACAGGAGTATTGGTACAGTAGTCTTTGAAGTGACCCCCTAGAAATGTCCCCCTAGGAAGGTTAGATTGAATTGAAATGCTGCTTTAGCTCCCACCTTGCCTGAGGAGGCCGTACTGCTCAGGCACAGAGCATTACCACATCTGCCTTTGATCCCTTTTGCACACCACTTTCCCTGCATGATGTGCTCCTCTGCTGCTCTCATTGTCATGGTTGTTAGAGAGAATTAGGTATTACACTGACCTTTCATGTGTTTTTGTAAACTCCTATGGGCAGAAAAATCCCCTTCTGCCTGTACTGTGTGGGTGGAACCTGTGTAACAACTGCATGACATATTGCAACTGAACAAAGTACCAAATGCCTCAGGTCTTTGACATAGAATACAACTGCTAAATATTAATAAATCAAAGAGATAAAAATCTCTTTACATGTCAGACACACACACAAAATAAAAACAGTGAAATCCTTAAGCCAGTTTTATAGTTTTCAGACATTTAAAAATGCTTTATGAATTGTCATACAGTAAAATTTACAGTCTGTCTTGAACTTACAAATCAAGCAATCTTTGTCAGAAACCTTTCACAGTATCCACATCTAGCACAGGTTATTTTACAAAATATTAGAAGCAGTTCAAGCAAATGATGTTCCAGAAAATAATTATGTTTCCTACATGGCAATTAAGTGAATATAACTAAACCATGTGAAGAATTTTTCTTGTTTTTCAAACAAGACAAAAATAAACAAGGTATAAAAGCAAGTTTTGGCCAGACTCCTTAAAGTTTTCTCAGGTGGTAGAAGCAAAGTCTCTTAAGCATCTCATTCTATAACCATCTTTGTTTAAAGACAGACATCAATTATTGGAAAAGTACAATTTTAGGCAACATATTTGAGATCATATCTTGAGTCCCGGGCAACCTGCAAAAGACAAATCGTGTGCTTTTTCAGTGCATTGCTCTTCTTCCTCTTCTCTAAGTTACTCAGCATGGTACTCATGAGAAGATGGCCTCAGGCTTAATTCCCAATAACTGACTTAAAATCATGCACTATTCACAAGAACCCTGAATATCTTCACTTATTTTACCACAGTAGCAGGTCTTTTGAGTTGAATTTCTCCTAAAATCTTAAATGTATGTATGAGACAGAGCAGGAGTGGGGGAAGGGAGATGGGTTGGAGAAGAAAAGAAGTGTTCAAAAGTCAGCTTAACCGAGGAAATAATGAGGTCATATGAAAATGCAAGTGCTCTTATGTATCCCTGTGTCTTCACATGGCATTCAAAATAGTGCTTCTGAGCATAATATTTCAAAATAAAAACATAATAAAGAAGAAAAAAACATAATAAAGAATCAAGGACCTTGAAATACTGAGTTAACCCAACTACAGAAACATCAAATCAATTGAAAGCCTTGAGGTAGCTTGCATCACTAATATACTGTATACACCAGATAACACTCTGTCTCTGGAGTTTCTTTGCCCTCTGGAATGATTCTGCTATTGTGATTTATTTGTTTTTCCTAATATTTCTCTAGGCAATGATATCAGTGCTATATTTTTTTTTTTTCTCAGATAAGTGAATTCATTTCAGATTTTATCCCCAGAGAACTTTGAGGAATCCCATGAATACATTAAAAAAGGCTGCACTAAAAAATCAAACCCTGTTTTAAAAAAAAAAATCTGGGAGAGATTTCAGTTATGTAAATTAGAAAAGTCCAGTTTGTATCAATTGCATCAAACAAGTTCTGCTTTCTTTGTGCCTTGTTTTTTTTTTTCTTCTGTTAAGACCATTATTTTTTTCTGTTCAGCTATGAATTAATCCTAGTGCAATTTTCTAAGATTTTGGTTTTCAGCCTTCTGTAATATCTTATGGGGACAAAGTAAAAGCATTGGAGGAAGAAATGGGAATAAGGAAATACTCTTCCTACAAACCCAACGCCATTTTATTTGTTTAAAAACTGCACTTGAATCTCTACTGCTAGCAGACAAACAAGATGAGCTGAAATTTTTTTGAGGCCATCTCAGGACAAAAGGACAGCTCAGAATTTCTATACTAACAAAAATTGCTGATGGTGATTGTACCAGAGTTGTTCTTTACTGCTTCAAGAGAGCTAAAACATGCAGCTCTTGTATGTCAGACAAGGATCTCCTTCATAATAAGCAGCAAGAATCCTTTGCAGCAGCTAAAGAGACTCATGAAAGGTGTGGACACATCTATCTAATGAAGAGATTTTGCCTTTAAATTCAGTTTTACTTTCTTTTAAAAACCTAATAATAACATAGTTATGTTCCCTAAACAAAGCTCAAAACTGAAAGGGTTTGTTTTTTAATTTTTTTTATGTTTTTAAATTTTTTTTCTCCTGCCAGGCTGTGCTCAAATATCAATCAACGATATTTTTTCCCTACATACAAAATTGGGTAGTCTCAACCAGTTAAGTATTGCGTTTTTTCTGAGAAAAGGTCTAAAATTGTTCAGATGGTTCATTTCCAATTGTACAAACCACATAAGGACACCTATAAGGTCTGGAACAGAGCTTTTTGGAATCAATGGAAAAAATCCAATTTTTTCAGTTTTGTGTCATGGCCTAAGATAGGATGGACCACTGAGAACACAGTCTTGTGATTTCTGTCCTCTTGTACAATTGAAAACTTACTGAACCATTAGTTCCCTAATGTTCCTAATCTGGAAACAGATATTTTGTGTCTCAATAAGTCTCCTTAATCTTAAAAGGAGGCTTAATCTAGATAAGGACAATTCTATTAAAAATGAGGATGTGCCTGATTTAAAGTTTGCCTTTACCTGCAATAGATTGGGATAAGAATGAGCAAGTTTTCATTCACATTTCATGGTATAGTAGTAATTTGCTATTGTATTTGCTAATTGAATTCATAACCCAAATATTTCTGCTTTAAAGTGTTCAGCAGACCACTTTACTTTTGGGTCCTAATAATTATTTTATGGATCAGATATTAGGAGCAATGCTACAAAAACTTTGAGGTCTCCTTCTGAACTCAGGCATTTTTCATGGCAGCTGACTTTCTGGAGTTAAACCAGTGATCTGTAAAGTAAGCAATTTTCCTGTCAGCTTCTCTTCCAGATCTGATAAGAGTAAAACAATGAAAACATGCAATCATAGACAACAGACACTAACTAACTAACAATATAAATAAATAAAATTTAATTTTTCATTTTCAGTCCAGGTTTATTGTGTATATTTCTCTTCAACATATAGCTCGGAAATAAAACTAGAAAGTAGACTTTGATATCAGTGAACAGTGTTCTAAGTACAATTAATGAGAATTAGATCATGTCAAATGATCAAGAGTGGTAGCCTCAGAAATTAAGAAACACATTGAAAAGCCTGTTAGATGTGCTGTTTTCTCTATTCACAAACATACCTCCCTGAAGCACGCTCAGAGTTTTACAAGGGCCTTTGCCATCCTAGGAAAGAAGGTTAACTTAAGTCTTTGCCAAAGTATTTGCTCAGCAGTGAAAGAATTCATTGAAGTTGTGTCTATTTTACAGTGTCCTGTGTTGGAGTGAATATAATCCCTGTACTCTGCTCTGACTCCATACATCAAACAGTTACAAGGGCCACAGAGTGCAATAGCTTCTCCTCTGGACTGCCAAGCAGTGTTAGAGGAGTACAAGATGGCATCAGAGTGGTGAGTTTTCTTGGCATCCTCCCTGCTGCTGAGACTCATATCAAAGCCTCCCACAACAGTATGGGTGAGAAGGGTGAAATCAGAGACAGAGGTATTCACTCTGATTCTCAACTTACTTTCGTCTCCTTATAACACACTATGGCTCTGAAAAGCTACCCACAAAGCTAACACTTGTGTCAAGATGCACAAAGAAGTATTCCTGTCTTTTCCTTATCCCAGGCAGAGGAGTCTGTCTCAGGGTCAGGGGCTTTGTGTGCCGAAAATATTCTTGGGCTGAGCAGCATCAGAGATTTTCACGTCCAGAGGGAGGATAATGCACAATCAGATAGCAGCAGCCAGATTACATTGCAGATTATTGCTACAAGGTGCTACAACTGAGACCAGAATATTCACGGTTAAAAAACCCATAGATTTATCTTGAGTGTCTAGGAGAAGAATCACACCACAAAATGGGAAAAAATTAATTCACAGAATTTTTTTTTATATCAGTTTGTGTTAAAACATCATTTTCATGACTCTCGATGTAGATTTTATATTGCTAATATTTTCTGTATATAACCGTGATTTAATAATTATTTAATTAACACTAACATGATTCGTGATGTTCTCTGTAATACTCTCAGACCTCATGATTTCATGTAAGGGATATGCGGTACTTTTAAGGGCTTTTTCTAATATTAACATTACGTAGGCTAACTGATCAAAACGTCTGACAGGGTCAGATTTTTACTAGTGATCTGATATGAAGTCTGAAAGAGGATTCTTGAAGATTTCTTAATATGTCTTTGGTGTCAGGAAGTTTTATGTAATTCTAAAGGGTCTCTGGAAATTTCAATATTAATTGCTGGAAAATTGAAAAACTCCATGCATAATCATGGAAAGCAAAGTTAACTTAAAAATTTTCTATAGTTTTTCATTGTCTTGTCATAAAGATCATTAAGATTTGGAAATCCACAAAAAACCTATGGGGCCAATGCCATTTTATATTTTCATTGGTATAGGATGATGAAATATATTGATAAGACAAAGATGGAAAATATCGGTACAAGGAGCCAGAAAAAGTCATATACAAAGACTTAAAAGACATTGATAAATGAACCATATGAAAAATGATGGGAAAAGATCAAATAGTCCAAAGTGCAAGATCATGGAACTTGGATAATAGTTAGGATAGCTTCTATAAACTGAAAGCAAATAACAGATAGGAAAAAAAAATTACTTAATTACATTACTATTGAAGATGTAGTCAGGTTGGAGGGGGTTTAGAAAACGAATGCAAAGACGATCTAAGAGCCACAAAGATGACCCAAGGATTAGGATGCCTGCCATTAAGAAGAAAGGCTCCGAGAACTATGTTTGATCACCCTTGAGAAAAGAAGGTTTAGAAAATATCTTATCACCATGTTCCAGTATTTAAAGGGTGGCTACAAAGAAGATGGAAAATCCTCTTTTTTTCAAGGAGTCACATGGAGAAGACAAGGGGTATTGTATATAAGCTAATCCTGTGAAGGTTCCAACTGGACACAAGAGGAACAATTTTTACAATGAGAACAATCAGCCATTGGAATAATCTCCCCAGGGAAATGGTGGATTCCCCAGCCTTGGATAATTTTAAGATTCATCTGGACATGGTACTGGGACAGTTTGTCTAGACCATGCTTTTGCCAAGAAAGGTTGAACCAGATGATCCTTCCAACCCCTTTTGGTTGTATGATTCTAAGAATCAAAAAAAGACTATGGAAAATAAGAATGCTCATACAAATTTTAAAATTAATAGCAGAGCTAACAGGATATTGGAAAAACATCTGTATAAAAATAATATATGATGCTACACCAAGTAGGAAAGTAAACTCCTGGAATATTTTCCAAATCTTCTTTCTATGAGTCTAGTGAGCCTGGTAAGATCCATTTAGAAATACTGTGTCTAATTTCTATAACTGAAATTTAGAAAACTGGCAGTTTAACCTCATGTCTCATATGGAACACTTATTCTATAGTAGAAACTAAAGTTTGGCAAAACATAAACCAAGAAAGGATTTTGTTTCTCTTTGCAACAAAACAGGAGGTGGAAAAATACCATAGACATATTTAACTGAAGTTAGATGTTGATTTTTAAACATAACCTTTTAGCAATAGGCTGAAAAGTAGCAGGCATCAAAGCAATGAGGTTGTGAAAGATTAAGAATGATGGTACACAAAAAATTGAGAAATTTCATAATCGGTCTTGATATTTGAAAGGGAAGGATGACACATTGCGATGATCCACAGAATCAAATTAATGGAGGTGGAAAATCAAGAGATCTCTGGATTTTCACAAGCTGAAATGGAGTCCTTTGAACTTTGTCATAAACTGAATTTGTAAGTAAACAGATGACAGCATAATATCATATTCACATTCTTATAATTTCTATACTATAGGCAGGAACTGAGTTCCTTTTCTACTGTGAGAAAATTGAGCTCAGAGAAACCTTTCTCTTGAATGAACAGAAAAAGGTTTTCAGCAGTGAAAAGGATTAAATTTTCTCTCAATCCAGATGTGAAAAAGTAATTTCTACTTTGGTGCTGCAATAATGGCTGGTAGGGTAACAGGTAACATGAGCTTTCATGTCCTTCATTTGTTTTTTGCAGCACTGCTAATGCTCTCTGAAGTTCATCCAAGTTGTGCTTAGCAGCTGAAGAGCTGATGTTAATTAATTAAATAAAATATTTCATTTTTAATAGAGACTTTGTAATTTATTTGTGTGGAACAGCAGCACTTTCTTTGTAAATACTTCCTCACATCATTTCCAAGACAATGAGGTCTTTACCATTTTGTTGGGTTTCTTTTAGTCATATATATCTCTGACTGTATTCTTATAGGACTGTCCTTGCCAAACCTGTTTGCTGGCTTTTGTCAATTAATTCTATCAGTTAAAAGAGAATTAAAAAGACTTGCACATTTTGGAACAAATTCTGGAACAATTCAGATTTCAGATACTAAGCTGAAAAAATATGAACTATAAGAGATATGGTGATTCACAGCTCCATATAGTACCAAGCAGATTTTACTATGCTTTTCTTAAAAATAAGAAAGCTTCTGTATATAGTAATATGTAGTAATGCATACACAACCCAAGATACTACAGCATCTCAAAAGAAGAGTATGTGCTGTAATAATGCACATGCTCATTTTGCATAATGTGAAACAGATTCGTTGGAATTGACTGTGAAATCCGTAAATGCTGGGTTCTGAAAGGTTTGTAAAATACTAGAGAGTAATATACTAGAAAGTAATGGTGGGAAGGGCTTAAAAAAAAGTAGACAAAAAAGAAGAACATTCAGAATAGAAAATAACAAAGCAAAGAAATATAGAAGAACTGTGGAAAAAGGGCAATAGGCAAGGAGAGAGCTGTGACAAAAACTTCTATATACCACATGCAAGTTAGATTCTAATTATATCTGGGATACCTAAGCTCTAAATATCCATGCACTGCACTACATATCCTCCACTGGTCACCATTTTTTCTCTTGCTCCATTCTTAGCCTTTGATGAATCCTTTGGAATTTTAACCTTATCATTAAAGTTCCAAATATGCTTTCCTATTTCTGAAATGTGAAACACTTTGGGAAAAAAAATCATGTACACGCACACAAAAAATCAATAAACATCACACAGTCTTTTTTACTATGCTAAAAGACAGGTTTTCTAAACCACTTTGGACTGCAAGATCATTTCAAGGTACAATACATCTTCATCTGTCACAAATTGGCATAGCCATTATGGAAGCAAAGGAGATATGATTTGCAATGATGAAAATCTGCCCCTATGAAGTTCACAGATTCTACTTCTGTCTGAATAATATTTGAAAAAAGAAAAATCTATATCATTTTGGGCACCAAATGACCTCACTATCCACTTTAAATGGCCTTTGTACCTTTCTATCCTCTTGTGTTACCCTTCCTTTTTCTTCTACAGATAGGTTGCCATGTGTCACCCCTCAAGAAAACAAAGAATTTGAAGACTGGCCACTATATGTATAGGTATGGTGGGTTGACCGTGGCTGGTTGCCAAACGGACACCCAGGTGCTCTCTTGCCCCTCAGTGAAACAGGGAGAAAAAAGACAAAAACCCTCATGAGTCAAAATAAATACAGGGGAATCGTTTACCAATTACCATTATCACAGAAAAAACAGAATCTGCTTAGGGAAAATTAATTTCATTTTTTGTTAATTAAAATACATTCAAATGGTGAGAAATGAAACCTAAAACACCACCTCACCCTTCCTCCCGGGCCTTACTGAACTCCTTCATTCTTGACTCCTCTACCTCACCGCCAATTAGAGCAGGGTAATGGGGAATGGGAGTTGTGGTCAATTCCTAACAGCTCTTCCATGCTGCTCCTTCTGCCTCACACTTTTAAGCTCCTCCATCATGGGTCCTTCCCACGGGACACAGACATGGACTCTCCACAGACTGTGCAGCTTCCTTTAGAAAACATCTACCCACTCTTGCAGTGTGGCTATCTGCTCCAGTGTAGTCTCCATGAACTGCAGGGGAACCTCTGCCCTGCTCTGGCACCTGGAGCCCCTTCTCCCTCTGCTTCTCCCACCTGGCTGTCTGTAGGGCTATTTCTCACCCTTTTCTTTCACACTTACTCCTGTCTCATGGCTACTGTGCGGTGTTTTGCCCTTTCTTGAGTATGCTTGGTGGAGGGACACAGGTCTGCCCTATGCTGGATCCCCTGGAACCAGCTGTATCCAGCACAGGACCGGCCCTCCTCTGCAGCCCTCTCATTGCCAAGGCATTGCCACCTACACCCAATACATTAGGTAAAACGTGTGGGAAGGTACAGCAAAAATGCTGATGCCAGGATGCTTCCTTGGCCTACTTCTTTGACACAGATATTTTTTATCTCTTGTGAGTACAGCCCACTTCTCTGCTTCATGTAGAGGCAAGTTTATGAATCTAACTCTTTACCAGATTGTTGTTTCTTTAGCTGATAACAAGAAACTGAAGATCAATTAAAAGCCTTATGTTTTAAGCATCACATTTCTTGGCAGAGCAACCAGGATACTGCAAAACTGAAAATACTCCAATATCTAGGAAGTAGTGCTGCTGAAATTTTATTGAGAGAAGTGCCAGCAAATTAGTGTAATTAGCTCTGAGAAACTTCTCTGACCTTCTTCAGACCATCTATTCGTCTCCATTCAAACTTTTTTGAAGAGTCACCATGAATTTTACTTGTTAATGTAAGTGAGAAAGTGAACTGTATCCTGTATTAATTAAAATAAAATCAAAGAAGGACTTGGCAGATAGGAAAAATCTAGAATAGACTTATGTTTCTCTAACTTGCATGCATATATCACTTCTGGAAATTGCTTTATTTTCCCTAATACACTACCACTGACTGATAAAATCAGGTGTCACAGTTTTGGGGGTTTTTGTTTGATTTGGGTATTTTACCTTTTCATAGGAGAAGTGTATATTTTAAATGTACAATCCATACTATTATCGTGCCTTCAGACTTTCCCATTGCTGAAGTGGTTAAAATATACTAAAAAACAAACAGGAAATTTTTCATCTTCTGTCATACTTCTCCTGTCAGGTAAAGAAAGAAGGAAAAAAAAAGATTAAAAAAAAAAAGTAGTATTTGGTAGGAAGATCACATTAAGTTAAATATGCCTGTACTAGTGGTACACCATGACCCACAGCTTGCAGTAAAGGCCAGACTTGGGTACCTAGCTTACAAGAGAAAAAAATTGCAACACAATAGTGGGATGCAGCAAGGGCTAAGACAGCACAGACGAAGACTGAACTTTCAGGTTCAACCACTGTGCTGCACAGTCCAGCAATAACACCCTTAAATTTAGCTTTTTCTCATAACATACCTAAAGGCTTCCACAGTGAGTCAATGATAAAGGTATTCCTTTATCAGGAACTGTAGTTATAAGACAAGGAGCAATGGTTTCAAACTGAAAGAGAGGAAATTTACATTAGAGATGCAGAAGAAATTCCTTACTGTGAGGGTGGCAAGGCAGTGGAAGAGGCTGCCCAAAGAAGCTGGGCAACCCTGGCCAGGTTGGATAGGACTTTGAGCAACCTGGTCTACTGAAAGGTATCCCTGCCCATGGCAGGAGGGTTGGAACTAGATGATTTTTAAGGTCCCTTCCAAACCAAATCATTCTGTGATTGTATGATTCTGTAGAAACTGCATGAGTCATGAGGCACTTTATGTTGAAGACTAATCTTCAGCCTGTTTTTGAGAACTAAAATTGAAAATATCAAGGTCTCATTAATCTAAAAAGGTAGTCAGCATCCAAAAATGACAAGGAAGAAGAAAGAGTTTGTACATAGACAAGATGGTAGTAATATAGCAGTACAATCTCTATTCTGGACAAAGGATAGTGAAAAAGACTTCTCTCATGGAAAAAAAATGAGGTTTCATGCCAGAGGTTCAACATTTTGCCTTAAAAAAATTATCTTCCTCAAAGAAGAATAAGCCTTCTTTGAAGCTTTCTTATCATAGTGCAGCTTTTCATTAAAAAATTCCATCTATTAATTATCAACTTAATTTCAAAATAGGAAAAAAACCAAAAACAAAACTAAACAAAACAAAAGCCCTGGAAATACCCTTTTCAGTAACAATAAGTGAACAAGATGATTTCTGCCCACACAAAGAAGCTTGAAAAATTCCCACACAAAGGTATGCAGCGTATTAAGAAAACCTGTGCTTCAGGAGCAAGCTGCCCTACTGGGAAGCAGCTGCACGAGACTTTGTAGCTTCTGTTACGGAATGTGAATACGGAAACTATGGGGTGTCTATCATTAGTGCCTGACCACCTTGTAGAATTTCATGTTAGGTAGACATCCATATGAAGAGAGAACCTTGTGGTAACATTTGTAGCATGCATCAAATGTTTCATTTCTTCAACAAGGGATTGTATTATCCTACAGTGGACATAGTACTATTCACATCACCTCATAACGCATCATGCAATATAACCTTCTTATTATGTCAGTTGGTGATTCACCCATCTTATGTTAGACATAGCAGCAGCTGGTGCTATCAATGAGCTTTTCCTAAACTGTTTTGAAACTTCAAAAACACAGTTGAACAAAAATAAGGAGAATTTTTTAATTCATATATGGACTAGAAAATGTTGTCCATCATCACACTTAAAGGCTGACAAAGTGCTTCTTGAAGCTAGTCTGTCTGGTTTGGCATTTTTTAATTCATATTGTATATCTTAAAATATTTTCTTTGGGTGTTTTTTTGATTTTTATTTTTTTGTGATAGCTTGCACCAATTTGAGTTACCATAAACCACTTAAAATTACCAAATTTTATTTACTTTGTAGAAGAACAAATGCTGGAATATAAAGAAAGCCTTCAAAAACTAGCCTTGATTTTTGTCGAAGTCATGGATACAATTCAGTTTGGGGGGAGTCAGTAGGCCGTGGCCTGTATAGCATAAACAGTATACATTGTCTTAAAGCATTCACATTTTAGCCAATTGGACCACAGTAGTGTGTGCTAAACTATCAGAATATCAGTAATTTGTAATAAAGGTAGGCCATTGACTAGAGGGATGGAGCACCTCTCCTTTGAGGAAAGGCTAAGAGAATTCAATTTGTTCAGCCTGGAGAAGAAAAGGCATCAGGGTGACCTAATTGTGCCCTTCCAGTACCTGAAGGGAGCCTACAAGAAAGATGGAAAGGGACTATTTACAAGGGCATGTAGTGACTGGACAAGGGGAAAGGGCTTCAAACAGAAAGAGGGTAGATTTAGGTTAGATGTCAGGAAAAAAATTCTTTATTGTGAGGGTGGTAAGTCACTGGAATAGATTGCCTGGCAAACTTGTAGATTCACCATCCCTGGGCCACGGCCCGGCTGGATGGAGCTCTGGGCAATCTGGTCTAGTGAAAGATGTCCCTGCCCATGTCAGGCAGGTTGAACTAGATGACCTTTAAGGTCCCTTCCAGCCCAAGCCCATTCTATGATTCCATGATTCTATGATTCTATAGTTTCATCACTGTCACAGGAGCAGTTCTTTAGGAGAACAATGTATTAAATTACTTACAAGGTGGTATCTATGTATGTTGCAGTGTACTTCAAACTATTCCATGCAGACCTGCTTGACACTGCTGATAATATGACAGAATTGGGAACAGCCCAGAGCTCTTAAGTCTCCATCTACTATTTCTATGGTAATACAGAAAAGTAAATTTAATTATCTGATGTTTTGACAGATTGGTTTTCTTCTTTATTTTTAAACAAAAAAAAATAAATCGCAAAATACCCTTTACTGGTCACGAAAATGTCAGCCCAGTCTCAGTGCTGGCTATAAGCCAGCATGATTTCTGTTAGTTCTTTCTGAGTATCAGCTCCATGAATTTCTGTGTTTAGCAACACATAATTAAATACATTTCTTCCTAGTGATGGTACTTGCTCTTTCATATAGCTGTCAACTTGTTTTCCAACATCAGCTATACATTAGGCAATATGTAACCATGACACCAATTAAATAGAAAAACATACAAAAGCCAGAGTGATTTCCTGAGTTTACAGTCTCTGTGTTCTGGTAGATTCTTGGGGGTTATAGGATAGCAACATTTTCTGTAATTTTTCTATGGAAGTAATTTTGGCATTGCTTTGAATGCTGTTTAAGTTAGACTAAACAAAATGCTTATTAGCACTTTCCAAAAATACTTAGAATTTAGCTGTCACTATTATACAGTCTGCAAAACTGTTCTTTACTTACTTTAAAAGTAAACTCACTCGAATTAAAGGTTATATTTTTAAGAATCTTATTTTTTAAATTTTCTAGAATAAAAGCTGAAGTGTCTTTCTTACTTCACTGAATAATTAAAGCTTAAGACATCATGTCACCAAGCACTGTTGAAAGTTAGCTTAGATCTTAAATAATTTTGGGAAAAAACAGTATTACCTTTGACTCATCTTTATAATGATAGTTTTGTAATTTACCTAGTGTACTACATAGAATATTGGTAATTATTCTTTTGCATATACACACAGAATGTGTAAGTAATAGACAGGAGAACTGCAAATTCTTATTGTTTTTAAAAAAAATGTATATACTAGCCAGTTTTCCAGCTGGTGTAAATCACTGCCTGTATTATCAGTATCTGTCAGTATTATCAGCCACACTACTTTTCCTAACCTTTCCTTGTTTTGTACCTGCACTGTGTATGTGTTATTATGAATGAAGTGCAGACCCTGACAGAGAACCTGGTACAGCAGATGAGACAAAAAAGAGAAATACAAATTGATTACAGTGTGTTTTGGACCAGCACTATAACAACTTTCACTTCAAACCTCATTAGGCATTTTCCTTTCTTCAGTCTGTTCTGCCTGCTTCTGCTCCTGCCAGTAGAAAATGTCACACTTCCAAAGATGTGCAGACATTTTAAACCTTTCTGTCACATGCCTTCAACCCAGCACATTGTTTTCTTCAGATAAATACATTTTTCTTCCACTAATGATGGACTGTATTCATATCTGCTGTAACACTATTTTGGGCCACAAGGTTTTCTTTAAATCTAACATGCCTAAGTCATAGGCAGAGCCAGGAAATGCATTATATACAAGCACAGTGAACTTGAATGCCAAGTTCTTCACAAAATCTTCTCTTTGGTGCTCAGCATTACATTTATCGGTGTCTGTGTTTAATATCGGGATAAATAAAAACAATATGTTTAAATTATATTGTTAGAGTATTCATAATAGTTAAGCAATTCTTAAACAAAACTGAATTGTCTTTACTTCTGGGAATTCTCTTATATTTATTTGGGTTAAAAATTTTTTTAAAAGGGGAAAAAGAAGGCAAACAGCCCAGAAAAAAAAAAAAAAAAGCCTTCTAATTTTTAATTTTAAAAAGAGCAAAAAAAAAGCTCTAATGCAATTAATTTCTTTGTACTTATTTTTCATACTGATATATATATATATATACACAAATATATATATGGTTCTTCCCTTGTAATTTCCTGGAGTTCACAGGTTTCATAATTATGGATNTCTTTACTTCTGGAAATTCTCTTATATTTATTTGGGTTAAAAATTTTTTTAAAAGGGGAAAAAGAAAGCAAACAGCCCAGAAAAAAAAAAAAAAAGCCTTCTAATTTTTAATTTTAAAAAGAGCAAAAAAAAAGCTCTAATGCAATTAATTTCTTTGTACTTATTTTTCATACTGATCTATATATATATATAGAAATATATATATGGTTCTTCCCTTGTAATTTCCTGGAGTTCACAGGTTTCATAATTATGGATTTTCATAAGGTCCATAATTTCAGAAATTTACTTGATCTAATGACTTTTGGAAGTTCTTGCCAAAGGATAGTGCAAGAGGAAGAAAAGTGTCCAGGAGGGTATATTTGGCTGTTGCCTAGATGCGGTGTACGATTCTGCTAAGAGTTTAAGTCTAAGGTAACTGGACTTGCCCAGATTTTAAAAAAGTGTGCAATAAAGTAGGTATAGAATGTATAGCTACTTAGAGCTAATTGTCTATGCGGATTATTTTAGCATGAAAAATAGCGTATTTGTAAAACTAACTGACTTTAAAGTGATTTATTCAATATGTGCTTGATATTTCCACACTGGAAATGAGCTCCTATTAGCAATAACACATCAATTTAGCTGTACAGGCAAATTCTCTGAGGATATGTGAAATTAGAAGTTTAAATTATGTAAGAGTTTCTTACAAATTGAGGTCATGTACCCTATAAACAATGGGGAGTGAGTTTAAGTTTCTTCTTTCAAATAATTGTCTTAGATTTCTGCAGCTTTTCTCATCTTTCCTTTGCCATCATGGCACTGTCTATACCCTTTATATGCATTCAATCTCTCCTCACATATATATGTATATTCTGTGCATGTGTGTGTAAATATACATCTCTGTGTGTGTTTATGTATTACTACTTTTGAGATTTTAGCTGCAACCTTATGTGCTTAAATGAAGATGTATTTAAACTGATGCATCCACTGTGGTGTCAGCCAGGAAACTCCAGGGACACCTTTTTCTGGGAGAGGTCACCTTCTATCTCAATCTGATGACAGCTGTTACTCCAGCTTCTTCTTCAATATGTCAGATTTTTTATTTTAAAGGTACAGGTACATTTTTGAAACACAGTCCCTTCTTTCTCCCTCCCCCACCCCTGTCTCTTAGTCCTCTCCTATATATTTTACTTTTATTTTGTTTTATTTTATTTTAGTAAAATAAGACTGACAACTCAAATCTTATTCCAGGTACTGAACAGATTCCTGTAGCACGACATCTTTTTTGCAGTGCTAGCCAGCAGCGATGGCATTTTTCTGTCCAACAGGAGGTGTTCTAATGACACACAGCAGCAGCACTAGTCAGAGCCTAAGTGGCAGCCAATGTAGCATCAGCCCAGTCATTTCAAATTAAGTTTGGATGATGAATCTGTAGAACTGCAGATCTTATGAGGCTGAGACACAGAGTTTATGTGATTACTTCTCTTTTATGTTGTTTTTTTTTCCCTTTTTCTATTACATTTGACTTTTTAAATCAAACCATGATATACATGGTTAACTTAAGGCTTCTGGATGGCAGGATGGAACTTAATTGGGATATAGAAAAGATACAAAAACTTGGGAAAATTGAACTTGCAAGCCTGAATGGGTAGCTGGTGGGTGAAACTGTTGTAAATGAAGATTCAGATACAGGAGCTATTCAGGATTTCATTTTTGCCCAGCAAAGCTCTTGGCCTAAAGTTCACTATCCTGAGAAAAAAACATAAGAGAAATGAGGTTAATATCTTGTTCTTAAAGGAACACCATGCTCTGACACATCATTTTATTTCTGTTAAGCTTGTTAAAAATAAGCCTTGCAGTAATTTTCGAAGAACTGAAAATATGGTTGCATTACTTCATTCAGAAAAACAAACAAACAAGCCAACAAAATAAAAATTTTTATTCATCATGATCATTTACTGTGTTATAAAAACAGGTATAAAATACAACTGGAACATAACCTACATTATAGTATACAAAATAATACTGTGTGCTTCTCTAATACACTTCAAAGATCACAAAAAGTCTCAAAAGATATGTATATGCAACATTCTTTTAGAGAATAGAAATGTTTTTTAATGCCAATTTAGAGATGAGGTACCATAAATTAAAAGTTTCATGTCACAAAAGGATTTTGCTCCAACAGGAATACAATTTGTATCTTCAGAAAATAGGCTTTACCAGGATAAACAGATTTTTTTTATTGGACCTCTTTTCTTTTATTAGTGAGATGTTCTCAGAAGTATGTAATGAGTTACATTGCCACTGTGTACCAGTCTTTTCTGTTATTTGGATGAATACAGTCCATTTACAGGTGTTTTTATTTATTTCTGTGATATGTCTTTTTGCTTATAGAGGAAAACCAAACAAAATAAACCCTCTCATTAACAACTACATTTCTGTTATTGTCACTGTGCTTGTACATAGAGGACAAATGTATTACACTGTAAGTAGGTCAAGGAAAGGACTGCAGTATCTCTCCCTAGGACTAAGGGATATAAAACAAGTGGTATTTTGCCAGCTTGTTTACACCACAGTGTTACAATCTGATTATTAAAATTATTAGGGAGATATCTCTGCCCAAATTAAGGTGCAAACAAGACCATATGCTGAAGTCAATAGTATGGATTTTATTTAGCAATAAAAGTGAGGGGGAGAGAGAGAGAAAGAAATAGAAAAGCAAGGAGAATGAGGGGGCATGTGGTGAGGGAGAGAAAAGAAAGAAAGTGGGAGATACATTAAGCAGAACAATAATCATCAGCACTAGATCCCATGGTGTCCTGTCAATCCTCTTCTGGTCTTCTCAGTGGTGGGTGTTGCACGAAACACACAGTTCCATGGCATTTGGGAATGCCCACGTACCTCCCTGGCCTTATCAAATGAGTCTTTGGGCTATGTCCTCCCCCACATCAAACCCAACCAGAGCTGATTTTCAGCACAGCTGCGGTTGCTGCTCCTCGTGGATACATTCTTCTCCCTCAGCCTTGTTTATCTCTCCTTAGACCTGAGATAATTGGATAATAGTGCCACCTTTATCTTATCTCAAGTTCCTATCAGATGTCTTAAAGTCCAACTTCCCAAAATCCAGGAGGCATATTCAGGCAAGATGTGCTTCAGTTGTCGCAGCTTCTTTATTTAGTTTACCATAGTGAGCAAAGACCTTTGGTGATCTTAACAGTGTTTAAGACAATTATGATTTTTAAGTCTCTTTACAGATGCTCGTAAGCATCTCACTTTTACTAGCTAGTCAGCCAGATCCAATAATCTCTATCAGTTAGAGAACGCATATTGATCTTTCCAAAGATGTCAGCCTGGTTTCTCAAATCATAGAATCATGGAATGTTAAGGGATTGGAATGGACCTCAAAATCTTCTAGTCCCATCCCACTCTGCCATGGGCTGGGGCACCTCCTACTAGGCCAGGTTGCTCAAAGCCCTATCCACACCTGCAGATTGGGCAGAGAAGTGGTTGAGAGCAGCCCTGCAAAGAACACCATCAAAATGTTTCTAAAATGCAGGGGTTCTTCCATTTAGAAACAATTATGTTCAGTAATACTCTCTTTTGTTTCACAGGAATACCCTATTAAATTTATATTATTTCATATTCCACAATGTGAACTGAATGAGGACATTTAGCTTTGTGACTCTTACACATTAATAAGGTGAAAGACTACACTTTAGAAACACAAAAAATATAGAATGGAAAATTTTACCAAGCCCAAAAGGACAAAAATTGTAGAATCAAAAATCAAATAATCATAGAATGTTTTGATTTTGAAGAGACCTTAAATATAGTTCCAATTCCCGCACCATGGTTAAGGATGCCAGCCACTAGACCAGGTTTCCCAAGACCCTGTATCTTTAGGGGAAAAAAAAGTTTAGATAAGTTTTCTGTAGTCATGCATTTGGGTGTGATATTTTCAGTCTCTTTTGAAGATGATACAGTGTAAATGATTCCTGTAATACGAATCTAAAGACTTCTGCAGGGCTTGATCAATTGCAAACAAAACTGGAGTTCACAGCCTTTTGTTTAACAAATGGGTTTTACTTCAGAAAATGTTTGTAGGGATCTGGGCATATTTACATGCAGACACATCTACATGTTGCCTTTTAGTTGTAATACACTCAAGGAAGGAAGATCAATTTAAAAAATATGTTTGTGCTACAGAGTAATGCTAAGAATATGCAACAAACGGCATAATATACATATAATAAATATTTCACTATTATCTTGTGTTTTAAGATGGACAGTTTTCATTCAGGTTTCATTCAGATTTAGGATCATCACTCTCATCTAGTAAATACCAAGAGCCAGCAAGGTATTTGTACTCATTTTCTCTGCAAATTAATTTACATTTAAAACACTTTTGTGTTACTCCATGTATCTACTTATTCTCTATTTAGATGCTAATAGAAACTGGCAAGAATAGTACGAGTAAATAGTCCCACATATTATAAGAGACTAAAAATTCTGGTAAAGCTTATTAAATTACTTAACATTAAACCTTAGAAAAAAAGGAAGGGGTTTTGAAGGCAAAAGAAACCAAAACTTAAACTTTGTTGATAATGCCCAGAATTCAAATTTCTCTGTCAGACGAAACTCTGTCACCCCATTCA
Source organism: Ifrita kowaldi (assembly GCA_013398055.1). Lineage (NCBI taxonomy): Eukaryota > Metazoa > Chordata > Aves > Passeriformes > Cinclosomatidae > Ifrita > Ifrita kowaldi. Next base: position 43,867 of record VZRS01012640.1, read on the forward strand.
CTCTGTGACTCTCTCACTTAAAGCCCTTAAACACTGCAATCCTGTTTTTTCACTTCTCTTGTCCTTTCCACAATTCACTGCATGAAGGTTTTGTGCATGTCTCTTGACTATCCAGAAACATTTTTCATGACTTTGACATATCGATTGCACAGTTACTGCCTTGTTTAGTATTTGAACAAAGAATCTCAGAACAATCTTGTCTCAGTGTATTGGAACTGCAATAGAATGATTTTAGAGTTCTTTTTTTAACCAAGAAAACAAACTGCAAAATTAAATTATATTTCAAACTCGATCTGTATATAATGGTAGGTGTGCACACATAACGTAGAAAGTGGTGTAGCCTGCAGAGAAAACGTCATGTCTTCATTCAGTGCCAAAGCATATCATCAGTATAGCATAGCCAGAATTAAGGATATTAATTCAGAATCAAGAACATTAATGGCCAGTTATCAGCAGTATAATAGAGTCTTTTCCTCCTTCCAGGAAATAGCTAATAAAATTTTAAATTCTTTTCTGCTTATGGCTTAGATTGATAGGTAGCCAACATAACAGAGTGTACTCACATTAACATTTTTTGTAGTAAGTAGAATATAGTCAAAGATGAAAAATATACTGCTGCACATTCTGGAAAAGCTGTTACTGCAGCTGTAAAAATAACAACACGAAGAAGAGCTATCTCAAGCTTTGAGCACTTCATACTTCTATTTGACATGGACTCAATACTTTGCCCTAGAGTTCAGAAAATCAAGGTTATCAGCTTTATAAAAAAGCAAACAGTTTAACTAGGGACCCAATGAAATACAATGACTTAACGACTGAAAATCTTCACAAAGTTGTTTTGAAGGAAGCAAAAAGTCTGTATTCTTACTTTTCCCTCTTGTATTACCAGTGTTGTTTTACTGAAAAGTATGTTCTCTCTATTTTTACGGTATTGGGTTTTTGCCCTTCTACAAATGAAAATTGTCAGAAAAAAGAATCCGTACTTTCCAGTGTCTTAAACTAAATGTAGACATCTTTTGGATATTTGGTCCTCATCTTCAGTAAAAAGACAGAAAAATACTCACCATTTATTTCATAGTTCATGTGGATATATATAATCATGTCTTAGAAGCATCTTACTTCAATAACCGGACAACATATTTTATAGGAATATTTACAACATAAACAGAGATGCCAGGTGTTAAAGATATAGTGTGTCTAAGGATTTGAGATGGCTGAAGAAACTTAGGTAACTACAGATATAGGTGATTAATGTAGCCTTAGGTGACTCCAGGATATCAGAAGATCAAAGCTAAAAATAATGCAGCTTTAAAGACATCAAATTTCTTCAGTTAAAAAAAAAGAAAAAAATTCCATCAACAAACCCTTTAGGATTTGTTTTAGGATTTGGTAAGTGGGATTTTTTGCTTGTGTTTTAAGGAATAAACTTTATGGTTTTTCACAAGGACTATTTCGGTTTTTTTTGTTAGCTCTTTTCACACACAACCTTATGAGAGTTTTATCTGGGCATCTCAATTACTTTAGTTTCTCACCAATTCCATCTGAAACAGTCAATTTTATCATAATGAGTTTTGGATAGGGGCAGTGTCTCCTGTCCTGGAACTAACGTGTTTCTGTGACACAGAGCTGCTGTGTAAGGTGACCAGTTTTAGGGACTTGCAGAAGGGAATTCAATGATGTTGGAGTCTCCATTGCAAATGTGCTTAGTCTTGCTGTTCCAGTGTAACTCCTCCATGAACTGAACAAACAACTCAGGGCACTGTGTTTGCTTGGGTAAAATCCTTAGATTTTCTAAGTCAACACACCATATTCATCATAGGTAGCATGAAAACTACAGCTAGAAGTGATGAATGCTGATCACGTTAGTGCTATTCTACTGCGTGAGACATACAGTGCATTAAATGAGTATTTTTATATCCTTTAAAAAAGTGTAAGTAATTTCCAAGTTTTTGTTACAGGGGTTTTTTGTTTTGTTTTGTTTTGTTTTTTTTCACAAGAATCCAAACAAAATTATAGACAGTTATATTGAACACATGGATATCAAGGAAATCAGTTTCCATGGGAACCTTATCCACATGACAGTTTTCAAATGCTTTTCTGCTTTACAGGTGACATTTCAGTAATTCTAACGGTATTAATATTGCAAGTGGACATGAAATATATGACGTAAAATGATTTGTTTGTGTGTGTGTGTGGACAGAACCTAAGCAAACAGGATATTGATTGAACAACTTTGTCAACTCTGTGACTGTGACAGTTTGTCTGTTTATTGTAAACTATTCCCAAACATCTCATTTTGGGACAAATCTGAATGCCATTTGTTCTGCCTCTAAGTTTTAAGCACACATACACTTCTAGAAGAAAGAAAATTGGTTTCAGCACAATGCATAATAAGTTCACTATACATTAAGGGATTGCTTCATTATGAAGCATTCACATCTGAAACCAATTTTCTTCCTGCAGGAGGAGGCTACATTAAGAGTGGGGCAGACCAATTGAGATAGCAACATGGCAACAAAGCTGGAAATCTGTACAGAAATGTGGCAACTGGTGAACCCTGCTGCCTTGATTAGCACATTAATTACAAAGCAGGTGTTAGCGGACTGTGTTAATGGGCTGCGCGAAAGGTCAAGAGGGCTTAGCTATCAGTTTTTCCCCATCAAATTATTGAATATTTATTTCACCGCTCTTCTGATTTGAATATGTCTGAGGAGGACTGGTGATCTTAGAGCAAAGTCACTTTTTCCTTTTTTCCCCCCTCTCCTTCTTCATTTTATTTGTGTTAGACAAGAGCTCATTTTGAATAAGAGTACGTAGCATCTTGTCAAAAGGAAAACACTTAACAAAAACCAGGGACTAGTACTCAAGAGATACAGCACTTTGGTGTTAAAACCATACCAACTGGCTGGAATGTACACCTCAGTGTGTTTCTCTGTAGCAAAGGAGACAATCCTGAGATTATGAATATAAATTTTATTTTCTATTCATGCTGTAGGTCCTTAATGGGTCTGTTATTTCTCTTTCAAGTGAGGGAAAACTATGATTTTCAGATGCAAATATTGATGTTAATCTCATCCCTGAGGAGAAGTATCTACGTCTCCTTTCTTCTTATTTGAGGAATGCATATCTTCTTCTGGCTTGAAGACAATCACCTCTTCAAAAGAGAAGAGTGTATGAACAATTTAAAGAAAAGAGACAAGTACAGTGTTGGCTGGAAAATTAAGTTAGTAATCATAATTCCTATCTAATTTATATTGGGTCAAATCGTTCCAGAGTACAGTAAAATTAAGGGGAAAAAACAACACAGATATTGAAGATGGCAATAATAAATGGAAGCAAAAGTTGGTTTTGTTTGGCTCAGAGAAAAGCTACCAAATAAAAATGAAATTTAAGGCTTTATTTGATTATATAATTACTTAGAATGCAAGACTGGTATTATCAGAGAATATCAATGGTCTAAATCTAGTGACTTCAGAAAAATATTTTCAGAGTTAATTTCTAAACATTTTGGGAAATCAAAGCATTTTGGGATATGTACACTGTACATAATTTCCCATAAATACTAACGATGAAGTAATCTATTAAAGATTATATCTGGATTAGATATTTCCAATCTACTTTCATGGGTGTAGGTAAGCAAATATATTTCTTCTGTTTGGGTCTCTTCATAGCATTTACAAAAGCAGTACTTCATATTTTTAAAATTTTAACAAATCTTCTCTAGTACTTTTTCTATCATTTAATGAAATCTTTATTGACACTTGTTTATAATTTCCTTATAAAACAATTTACCTCCTGAGTCACAAGCCATTCTGGTCTTCTCTTGAAAGACATGATTTAAAGATTTTTCTTTCTGCTCTCTAGACACAACAGAATGCACTACCAAGCAAAATTTTGTCTTTCTTTAGTATGCTGCTCTGTCCTGCAGCAGAAATATACACATATGCCCAGATGTGAGATACTTCTTCCACTGCTCTGAAAACTACAGCTTGATTTATGCTGAGGGCTGTTCCAGGTGAAAGTACCATTTTTGCCTTTTTCACACATCAGAATATCATGTGTAAATGCAAAGCCCTGTGCAGATTCCTACAGATGAGTAAGAAAAAGGAAAGTATTTAAGAACAGTAAATGATTGTGGCTACCTTTCCTACACAGTAGCTGCTTACCGAGGAGGATAAACAGAAGCAGCTCTTTCCCACGGGGTGTCCCAAACGACAAGGCATGGACCTCGCAGTCAAGGTGACTAATGCATCAGAACTGAAATAGGTTATGAATGTCATGGGAGAGAGAACCAAACACAGCTTTTGAAGAGAAGATACGAAATAAATTGACTCAGGCATTTTTTTAGCAGCAAACCCTAGAAGATGCACAAAGGGCAACTGGAGAAGGCTCTCACAGCCTTCTAGGTTCACACAGACACCGAAGTGCATCTTTAGTGCAACCTTTAACCATCCACAGTAAAAACAAGCTGAAAAAGTGTCATGCTTGTCCTTGTTCTTGTCCACAGCAGATGGGATCCCCGATGTTACCGGTCTGTTTACATGTGATCACCAGATATTGCATGTATATCCTATCTAGGAAACAGAAACAGTCTTCTTACAAGGGTATGTTTAAGTAAAACACATCCTGCATTCTTAACTGCTAGACAACAAGTTGATATATTTTTTATATGTGTACAAGCAGCAAAAATTCCAGATTAATTAATGTGAAGATCCTTCTACATTCCCTACAGAATACACCAAATTATGTACTTCTGTCATTCTACAAAGCTGTTATAATTTTTTCTTGCAGATAATTTTTGGTATCTTCAAAAAGACTTTAATCCATTCAAGGTGTATCTTTTCCAAACACAGTTTTGTTTTGTAGGCCATTACTTTTGTTGTACTAATAGAGTTTTTTAAAACTTATGCATTCAGAATTCTTTTCTGAACTATGGTCTTTCTGAGAGTAATCTGAGGACAAAAAGATAAAAGATAATAAACATCTCATCTTAATTACCTTCTTTCAAAAGGTGAAACATATTTCAAATTTAAGTAAAGCTGATGGGACAATAAGTAAGTAAATTGCCTGAGGGCAGTCTTCTAGAGTTTATGCCTTTTCCAGATAAACATTTAAAGTCTTTCTTTTTCTTAGAAAGAGAGTAAACGTGAATTGGGAATCAGATTAATTAATCTGGTTCCAGATTCCAGCCTTTTAAAAAAACACATAACCAGTCCTGTAACATAGTCTTTTTTTTTTTTTTTTCAGTGTATACAGTCATATAGAGGTTACATTCTCGGTGGTTGCAAGGCATTTAATATCCATTAATTTCAGTAAGAATTATCTTTCTAAATATTTATTGAGGCTCTAAACAACAGCTAATCATATTTCTGTCTCTGACTGCTTTTCAATGGGTCTTTAAGTGGTAAATCACATAAAACTTCTGTTCTGCAAAAGTCTAGATGCTATATACAATCAACCTTTAATTTGATTCCAAAATAGGTGGCCCTAGAAAGTTAGCCATATAGTCTTTATAGTCTTCTTTGAAATCTATATCTGGCTTTGTCATTGTACATAAATTATTCATGGTAACTGTTGATTTATTTCAGTATTCCTGTTTCTGTCATCTATTACATTTTAGGGGGAAAAAAGCACAACAGATTTTTTTTCTTAAAGAAAATTTTGAAACATTATACACCTTATTTATTTTTTCCTAAGAGAAATACTTCACCCTAGGCTACATTTTCTTTAAATTCAGAATAAAGTTTAAGGACATTTACCATCCACAAAAGGAATTTCTTCTCTTATGCTAATTATACAGAAAGCCTGGGGTGATTAAAACTAACTGTAAACACCTGAAGCTGGGCTATGTGTGAACATCGTTTATGTCTGTGAAAGAATCTAACTTTGATCTATCACAAACATCCAAATAAGTGACACTGCCAAACCCAAATCCAGGCCAAGTCTGAGGACTTGTAAGGCATTGGGAAACCAATATGTAATCTTGCTGGTCCAATATGGTAGTCTTTAGCAATTAATATCTTCTGAGAAAACAATCACAGATTATTTTCTCACACTGGACCGTGCATAGCAGTCCTTAATGTAATATAATATTAAAAATAACTCACTGTTATTTTTAATATTATATTACCAACAATATGTTTGAAATGTCTGAGAGATCTGGTCATCAGTTAATCAGCTTCCTACAATGGGAAGAACATTTGTGATTTTAGTGTTAAAATTTGAAGTTATAAGTCATCAGGGTGACAGTGTCATAGTGCTGTGGAAAAAAAAAAAGGCATAATTTTAAATTATTTGAAATTTCTCAGTTTAAGATTATGCCTATAACCACCAGGACTGATGTATTTCATTTTCAAGTTTTGAATTATTCAAAATTAAGTTCAAATTGAAGTGTTATTGAATCGTGCCCTTGTGGATCTTGGTACTCTCAGGTCTGTCAAATGTGCCATCCAGAGTTTTTCAAACAAATCTGTTTTGAGTTTATTCCAAAATCAGCTAACGTTCTTAAAATTACACCTGGGAGTAGGCATGTTGTGATATGCGCACCACAAATGCATAGATTTTACCCTAGTTGTACATTTGCATGTTTTTTTCTTCAAAGATTTAAAAAAAAAAAAAAATTAGAAAAGATCACTTCTAAAGCAACGATTTCCCCCAGTACATCCTTTCTTACTCTATCTTGCCTCCCTTACTTCTGCTGCCTGGCACTAAGTGAGCTTATCAAGGTCCCTTTGGTATCCATAAGTTCCAGTTTGATTGCATAGAAGCAGTTGCTCCTTTTCAGTGCTGAATCAGGTCAACTGCAGAACAACAGCAGAGTGATTTTGTGATTGACAAGTCTGCCTTTGGGATAGCAGCAGCCATGAAAGTACATTGGTAGCAGAAGCTTCAATTAATTTGATAGAGAAACAGCACAAGAACTGACGAGCTACACAATTTTTGTTACATGAATCTTAAGAAATAACTAGATAAATACATTCAATCTCAGAAGAAATCTTTGGAAGTCAGTCTGACACAAATTATCTGTAAGAAATTTTGATCAGGAAAGGATTTTTCTTCAAGCTCACTCCTCCAGCATTTATCCCTGGTGGTTCCTTTGTGATGGTCTTAAAGAAAATGCTTAGATAAGGTTAAAACACTGACTGGAGTTATGGAAAAGTTGAAGTCATTTAGGCACTCAGAGAGCAAGTTTGTTATTTACTTTGATAGGTGTAAAAGGGCCAAACTGTATTAAACCAATCCCTAGTGTAATATATAAATATTTCCATTTATAATCTGAGTCATCTACTGGCTCAATAATTCTAATATCAAGGATGTGGTAAGCTTAAAAGTAGCTCTACAGTACTGAGTTGTAGCAAAGATAAGTACATGCTAATTTTAATTCGTGCACCAGACTGTAGCCTAGTCAGACAAACTCAATATAAAATACATGTCTTAGTGATGAAGGTCAATATTATTTTAAATTCAACATGAAATTATTATTTTATTTTTTACCTGAATTCCATTCCAAGTTCTGGTTGGAGCCGTTTTTGTTTGTGCCATTTGCCTCCATGTTTCAAAGTGGTCTGAGAACCATTTTTACCTATGATGCATTTGTGAGTACATAAAAAATGTCTTTGTTAGGTGAATCTCATAGTTGAATGTTTTCAGTTTATTAACTTGGAAATAATAAATTTAACTTTTTCAAAAACTTTGTACATTCTTGGTGAGTTCTTTACAGCACTGGGGTTTTTTTTGTCCTATGCCATTGGGAATGAAGTCTGCTGAAGGCAGACTGAATGAAAATTGTTTTGACACCTTTGCTGAAAGAACTTTAAGATCCCTTTTGTCAGCTGCAATTATACTGTTGGGTAAGGAATCCAAAACCAATGGTCTCATTAGTAAGTGTTTCAGTAAAAATTGCCATCCATTGTGACAAGATATATTAGATGTTATAAATTCTCTTGCAGTCAATGATAGCTTTTGTATATATAAAAATATATTTTCTCCATGCATGCCAAAAATCTCTCACATTTTAGCTTAGATCATCACAAATTAAATTAGCAATTAGATTAATTCTCAGAGATAATCTTTTTCATATTATTGCATTGACAATGTGATTTCTGTAGGATGGAATAAACTTATTGACATGAATACCAAGTACAGCCATTCATGCATGTCATATCTATGCAGAAAAAGTGAACCAAATGCAAAACAATTTATTTTATCTTTATCTTATCCCAATTACTTTTACATCTCCACTTTTGGCAGTATGAGTTGGCTTGTGCTGACCCTTCATACTTCTGTTACCTAATCCACCTAGCATCACAATCTCTCAAGAGTGTTTTGGTTAAAATAATTTGATCTTATGTGGATGATGTATCTTTGTAAACTAATTGCAAGAAACAATAAAGAATTTTTTAACAGGATATGGAATAAACGTAGAGAGATTTTGACCCTTCTTTAACTTTACTTCCAGTAAGTACAAGCATATGTCAGAAAAAAAAGTGCAGTAATCTGCATTTTTAGGTCCCCGCCATGGAAAATACGGAAAATGCTGAACACTCTGAACCAAGAAGAACACTCAGGGTTTTTTAAAAATATGAGTATTTAGCATGCTACAAAAAAAAAATCACTTAACACCTGGTGAGGCTGGCTCTTATGAGCCATTAAATGAATAGCATTCTCCAAACCTCCTTGTCTTAAATCTGTGTGTGACTCCAAGCAAATGCTATATTGCTGTACTTAATCCTATTACAGTATGATTACTTGGAAATCTGCATGTGGAAACATTTGCCAATAAAAAATACAAGATTGCAAATAGCATGAAACATACTCATTTGCCTTGAATACACTGCAGATATCTCTACATAGATTGCACTAAGTGCAGCAGTCTATGATAATCTGCACATTGTATGCACATACATCTTATTCTTCAAATGCACATTTTGTCAGCTGGATGAATGTACCTTCCAGAGAGAAGCTGTGATGCCCGTGACTGTCCCAAAGTGAATGCACAGTAAAATATGATTGAAGCAGTATCCTGCTCCCTGAAGAGTTCTGCTGATGTCCCATGTGAACTGATAGCCATGGATAAAAAGAATTTGTAATCCTATCCCCTTTCATATAAAGATGAGTTCCTAAAGGCTCTAGCATGCAACATGTGGCTGCTTAATGGTTTAATCTATTGCTGATCATTGGTAGTGCTTCAGGAGCAAATGAATTTCAGCAGCTGCAGGTGACATCCCCATAAAGCCTCATGGGTCACATTTTACCTGGCCTTGCCTGCTGCCCTCTGTCAGCTGGTCAGCCCGTGTTGTGCCAGAACTTCCACGACCTATATACATTGTCAGTGTAAATCAGCCATAGACAGCATGGATAGGGACTGCATTGATGCTTCATGCAATCATTCCCAAAGTGTCTTGCTAATCCTGAACTGACTCCCAGAGGCTGAAGGAAGCATGACTCTGAAGAAGCAACAGGTAAGAAATGTTAGCAAGGGATGTGTTTTTACTTTGCAGAGGTTTTCTTAAGAAAATTGCAAAGGTAACAGTCCATACTTGTGTTTTCAGCATTGAGTTTAAGCCTACTTTCTTAGAGCTATCCTTCTACCCATCTGGTTGGATGTTTCTAACCAGTGGCAGCTGAAGTGACATCATGACAAAGACTGAGAAAGATCTATAAACAGACTAAGATAGCAAAGACTGTCAGACAAACCACAGACAGAATATATAGTTCTGATGACAAAAACTGGGAGCAGGGCCAGTAGGCAGAATGTTATCGTGACATGTAGAAAAAGTTACCTGAGTGTTGAGCTCATATCAATTTTTTTGTAATGAAAGCCATGTTAAAGATGGTGTTTGTAGTCTTGAAGGGTCTGGATGAATACACATAGAGACACACTGGGTATGGATCTAACCACCACATCCAAGAGCTATGGGTAGTAAATGTAACCACTCTTCCATGATGGATAGAAGACATCAATGCATATTTGAAATGCCTAGTGTGAGTTGGCTTAAAGAAAAGGGAGTAGCCCATGGCCTTTATATTTAAAGCAATGCAAAACTGAGCCTCCAGTCTGTTTGGAATCCTCACAGCATCTGATATTGCTTGTTAAAAACTTCACAGAGTGTGCTTTGGTTGGCAATCCTTTCCCTGCCTATGACAGCATCTCAGTTCTGAAACTAGTATGTACTGTACCTTGATGAAAAGAGAGTTAAGATGATAATTCTTCTTCCACAAGGGGCACTTATTGCACATCTAATTTGAAAAGATTTCCTGCTCAAAACTGCTTAGATATGTTACTTTACTTTCAATTACCTCTTTAGTTCTAAGAGGAACATTCCAAGCTTATGTGCCAATACATGGCCTGGATGCATAATAAGTTTCCCTTTGCAACATTAATGATATGTATTTTGCTTCCACAGTCAGCCTACAAATTACAAATTATGCTGCTTTTGGTGAAGTCTTTCAACTGCTGAATTCCTTCTACCTTCTTGTTCTCGTATGGAGTTTGTTGATCATAACTGCCATAAGAATATGTCAGCTGAATGTGAATAAGACTGTTACTCTGATTCTGGATCAGGAGCCTCATAGTCTTCCACTAGAGTTTTCCAGCTCATTTGTGATATGTAATAAATAACTACTTTAGGCAACATTGTCAACCACCAATTTCTCTGCTGACTGCAATGAGGATTCCATCTTCATTGCAGTGTTTTAACTGACATATCTACACCTCACTGATTCTGTCCATGAAGATATCATTATTTCTTTTTTTGCTGTTCTTGATTCAAGATCTTGCATTTCAGTTTCACCATCTCTTGAAGATCTAGAATACAGTTGTACTGGCTGAGACAATGCAGTCCTTTTTTCTTTTTTTAATGTAGTCAGTATGCAGCAATAGGACTAATGTTAGTGAATCTTTAATATTTCACTCTTGTTCTGATTTGATACAATACGTAGTAGAACTGGAATATGGCTAGATCAGGGGAGGTCCCAGAAGGACATTACAGAAAACCCACATCCCTTGAAAATCCTGTTCTCGGAAAAGAAGTATTCTCCAGACAAAAGAACTCTTCTTCTTGCCAGGAAAGAAGAGAGCTTTGTTCTTTGCCAGGAGAATGGGCTGTCCTTGATAAACTTCTTCTTAAATTACCTATGCATAAATAATAACCTGCTTTGATTTTGAATTTATTTCTTTTGTCAGACAACCTGTGGGATTTGTGTGTGAAAATCTGGTAATAATTAATATCTTCAATACTGATGTGTCATTTTGATTCATTTCCTTTCTCCTGTACACAAGGTCTAACTTAATGCTTTCAGTACAGTCTTTTCCTTCCCACATTCTGTCCTCATGTAGCTTGTAGGAACTGGGTGGGTTTATAGTTGTTATCATGTTTGCTATTTCCAGAATCAAGATGTGTTTTCATTTCCTGGCAGGTCATTTTATGGGAATTTTCATTATTCAAAATCTAATGGATCACTTTCTTCCTCTTCCTCTATTGCCACACCACAAAGCAAAATTATCTATCTTTTAGTAAGTCTATTTCCCCATTTCCTTTTGAAATTCTAGAATGATTGTGAATTTTCCTGTTTTGATATTTAAGCTTGTCTTTTTCTTAAGCAAATCCCAATGGCTTTTCATATGAGCAAAGCTATGAAATTTATCCTTGTGATTCAGCTTAGAACTGCTGATTCACATTAGAACTGTTGATTCACCTTAGAACTGTTGTCAGGCTTAGACCCATTTCTTCCTGTCTTGTCTGTTCAAACGCTTAAAAAATACTGGATATTTTATTTAATTTGTCATATATCAGACATTTCATGAGAAGAACCATTTTAGAAAATTTGAGAATAAGTATTAAGAAATTAATAGCACTAGGTAAATATTTCCAGAACACCTCTGCTATCTCAATTTATATCTTTTCCTTACAATGTGGGCAAACGTCTGAGATGTAATCTTCAGGCAATACATTCCTCTGGAAGGTCACAAATTACCAGGGTTTAAACCTAGCCAGTCACTAAATTACTCGGTCACTCCCCCTGCCCCCATCTGGATGGGAGAGAAAATCAGAAGTCCAAAAGTAAGAAAATTGTAGGTTGAAATAAAGACAATTTAATGGGACACAAAAAGAAGAAAGAAACCATAACCAAAAAAAATAGTATATACAAGGAAGTGATGCAAATGAAAACAGTTGCTCACCACTCCCAACCCCTTGCCAAGCAGTGGCTTCCCAACCAGCTTCCCTCCCATTTTATATCCTGAGAAAGATGCCATGCATTATGGAATATCCCTTTGGCCAGTGTGGATCAGCTGGTCCTGGCTGTGTCTCCTCTAAAACGTTTGTGTCCCACCAGTCTTCTTGTTTAGTTTAAACACAACTTAGCAATCACTAAAACATCTGTGCATTATCAGCATTATTTTCAAACCAGATCTGGAACACAAGACTGTACTTGCTCCTAGAAGAAAAACCAACTCTATCTCAGCTGAAACTAGGACACAGACTAACACTGTGAAGTTTGATTTTTGTACACATTCTGAATTAGATCTTGCATTAACTGGGCTAATAAATACATAAATTTCTTCAGTTTAGAGAAATGGTTGCTAAATGTAAAGCCATGAGATTCTAAAATGCAAATACTACCATTAGACTGTCCATTTCCTCAGTGGATTCATTAAGAAATTTTAATTTCATCCTCTTTCATAGATCAAAACAACATGTTGCTGGAAATTAGGCATGTGCTTAGCTTTATGTAGATACTGTTTAATTAAGTATCCTTCTTGAAGTAGCACATTCCAGGGATACCCTCATCTTTTGGTCTTCAGCACAGGGTAAGATTCAACTCCTATTACTCATATATGTCCTTTTTTTGTTTGCAACCATTATACCTGTGAAAAAGCCTAAATCATATATTAAAACCAGATCAAGTAGTGGTTTCCACCTTTTTTGTGCAGTTTTATGCACCTTATCTTTAAAAAAAAAAAGGAAAATTTTACAAAGTATATGTTTCCTCCTTTTACATTAAGGCTATAGTTGTTAAGGGATGATGTATTTAAGCTGAAAACCCCTAATAACACAGGTTTATAATGAAAAGCTTGTCAAGTGTTTAATAGTGATACTAGGTGATTATTATGACACTGCAAAATGTGATCAAAGCCAATCACAGATATTTTTCCTAGGTCATATATTCTCCAAACTACTAAATTGTTAAATTGCTAGCCATTAAGCTCAATCTCATTCCTGTTTCTTTGCACAGAGATAAAAATGGAGCATTTTGATGAACTCAATGTCAGAAACACCATCAAAGTTCATCTGCACCAGCAATCTGCTTTTCTAGGGGCAGCTTTTGGTTTTAAACAGCAAATATGATGACAGTAATGATTCCAGCGTACCTCTGATTCAAAGATTACAAAAAGACCTGTGTTACACATAGTTAATCTGTACTTACTATTTGCTTCACATTCCCTGTTAAATATTATGAGTAGACATATTCAGCCAGAAGCACAGTAAGAGAAAATTATGCTACGTCAGCTCTTGCAGAGGACCAGGCTGCAGTAAGCATGCCTTGAAAACTCTGGATACTGTTTTTTCTGTGTAGCTGGACCCTCGGCAGCTGCTGAAGTCAGGAGGCAATGAAGGACTGAAGGAAGAAAAGGAAAGCCCATTCACTTGAACATAGTATTCCTAGGGCTGGAATTAACCTAGAATAGGGAGTGGATGATATTTAGCATACACTCAGATTGCTGAAGATCTCACTTTAGCATTTGTGATCTACAAATAGGAGCCTTCTGTGATTAAAACTTACTGCTTAAAAGGGGGAAAATGTGATTTTCTGGAAGCAAATATGCGAGGTCTGGCGTAGCGAAAATTTAGAACCTGGTCAGAAAATAATTAAATTTTGGACCACGGTAACTGTAGAAATTGATGCTTTAAAATCTACCTGTGTTCACAGTTCAGTTAGTACCAGTGAAGAAAATGTAGTTAATACACCAGCACTTGATTCTGTTTGAAGGTCAAGCACCTTCTAAACCCCCCTAGAGAAGCAAAGACTTTCCTCTACCTGTTCTATGAAGCTTAGGCTGGAGCCACCCCACTTACTGACTTGAATTGTTACTGTTGGGTTCCACCCACCAGAGAATCATTAAAATGTACAGTGGAGCATCACAATGCCAGAGTTGAGAATGCCATAAATCAGTGTCATAACAGAGAACACAGGACTGAAGGGAATTCATTGTGCTTCTTATGCAGATTTAGGCTTCAGTGCATTAAGAATGATTTGAGCAGAATGAGTCCTCCTCAAAATGGAGATCTAACATTCCAGCATGGAAATTCTGGGACCTTCATATGAGGCTGAAGGTTTCTTAGGACCAGCACTTATGTAGATAGAGATATATACCTTATCTAAATAATATATATTTCTTTATATGTATGATATATATATATACACAGATGTGCATGTACACATGCATCAATAGCAACAAACAAATCGAATAATGATATACATATAATGTAAATATACACATATACATTTTATGCTATGAGAAAAGACTATATTGGCTAAAATGCCTCTTTGGAGGTATGTTTTATGCAATGGCTATGTTGCCATATAAAACTTTGACTAGGATAATTATAATGCATTTCAATATCAAGGCAAGGAATAAATCAACACACGTTACAGTTTTGCTTTTAAAAAATCCTCTGAAAATCCTCATATGTTCAGCTGGCTTTTAAGATATATGAATGTGTTTAAAAAGCTGTGTTTCATTATTGAAAATGTTGTTGGTATTTCATGGGCTTTAGCAGAGCACGTATATTCATCCTGGCAAACCTAAGTGTTCTCACTATTGCTTGTCACCTAAGAAAGAATATAAATTAAACAAAATGTACAGGTGACAAAACATGAGCATGGGGGATTCTGAATGTTTTTTTTATATTTCATGAATGTTTCAGTGTTTCTTCAACCTCCAGATAAGTTAAGTGTCAAAATTCAATCACATCACTGAGTTATTCTGTGAAAAAATTGAGAAAAAAGGTGTGACACATCTGATATTATCACATTTATTTGCGGAATGCCCAGATTCTCCATCATGAGCATCCAGATGGGAGTTGGGGGAGTGGAGTACCTCCAACTGTAAGTGAAGGGCAGATTCGGGATCCCTTGACGAAACTGAATTGACACAAGTCTACGAGTCCTGATGAGATGTATCCCAGGGTTCTGAGGGAGATGGCTGATGTTGCCCTGACACTCTCCAATGTATTTGAAAAGTCATGTCGGTCAGGGGAAGTCCCCAGTGACTGGAAAAAGGGAAGAATGACTCTGATTTTTAAAAAGGAAAGAAAGGAAACCCCAGGGAACTACAGACCAGTGAACCTCACCTCCATGCCCGGGAAAATCATGGAGCAGTGTTGCCCTGAGTTTGCAGCTCTTCGATGTTTTCATCTTCTGTCACAGTTTTTCACACACTTTCTGTACACATAGTCATGTTTTGTTAACTGTCCTTTATTGTTTTTCATTCCCTTCTCCTAGGCCGAGACGTTTGATGGATTTTTCCTTTGACCAGTGTGATTGAGGGGTGGTAATTTCTCCCTCCAATCCACGGTGGTTTCTAAGAACATATATAATAAAGCTCGGGGTCTCTGACCCCCTCTTTTCTTGCTTCTCTCCTGACAAGGTGTCTGCGTGGTTCTTTTCGTGTCCAAGTGCGACAGAGCAGATCTTCACGGAAACACCATTAAGACACATGCAAGACACGGAGGTGATCGTTGACTGCCAGCATGACTTTACCGAGGTCAAATCATGTGCAGCTAATCTGGTGGCCTTCTATGGTGGACTGATTGCCATGCTCAACAGGAGATGACTGACTGATGTAATCTACAAAGACTTCTGTATGGCCTTTAACACAGTCCCAAAAATCATCCTTATCTCCAGACTGAAGAGACATGGATTTAAAGGGTGGACTATTCAGTGGATAAGGAATTGGATGGATGGATGGATGGATACAGACAGAGAGTTGTGATCAGTGACTCTCGGTCCAGGAGGAGGTCGGTGATGAGTGATGTCCCTCAGGGCTCTGTCCTGGGACAGGCGTCCTTCAATATCTTCATCAATGACACAGTGTATGGGATCAATTGATCCCTCAGCAAGTTTGCAGACGGCACCAGGCTGAGCTTTGCATTTGACACAGCAGAATGGGATGCCATGCAGGGCGACCTGGACAAGCTTGAGAAGTGGGCCCCATGAGAGCTTAATGAGGTTCAGGAAGTTCAAGTTCAGATGGGTGCCATGCTCCCAGACATGAGTACAGACTGGGAGAGGAACTCATTGAGCATTGAGAGGAGCTCTGCAGAGAAAGACTTGGGGGTTCTCGTGGTTGAAAAACTGGATATGGGCCAACAATGTGGCTCACAGTCCAGAAAGCTAACTGGATCGTGGGCTGCATCAGGAGAGGAGTCGCCAGCAGGTCAATGGACTAATGATCCATTTCAGGTCAAATCCTCAGGTAGTATGAAATGGAATAGCTTTATTGAAAAAAACACTGTCTGTGTAAGTTTTTTTCATTAACATGAATGTTTTGTTAATCATAACCAGCTCCATAATCTTGATTACAAGAAAAAGCATACATGTATATAGATTAGCAAGATTTAGTTATGTCTCACAAATATTTCTGAAAGCATTGAATTATTGTTGTGAGTTAAGTTTTCAGAACAAATTTTAGTTGACTTGCTGAAGAAAACATTTCATTTTTCTTTAAAGCTAGGCTTTTAATCCCCCAAATACAATCTAAGATAATGCTGGCAAAACACTTTTCTTTTTATCTCTGAAGCAGCTTGTCTATTTATCCCAACATCAAATGAAAAGGTCATGTCAGATTTCAGATAATCAAAAACTCATGGAGTGGTTGAGATTGGAAGATCACCTTGTCCAACCTTCCTGTTCAATCAGGGACATCCAGACCAGCTTCCCTGGACTATGTGCAGAAGACTTTGGAATGTCTCCAAGGATGGAGACTTGTCTTGAGTACAGAGAGAAAAAGAGGGGTAGATAATCTAGCACAGTTTATTTCCATACATCTTTTTGTGTATTTTGTACTAATATTGTTGCTCTTACTGTTTATTTTTCTTATTTCATTCTGGTTTGTTTCTTTCTTTTATCAAGTAAATAGTTTTTATCTCAGATGGGAACCCCTGTTTTTGGTCTCCCTCTCATTGGGAGAAGGGGTGGGAAGAGAGCAGGTCAAGTGTGATTTAATTTTCCAGCTGGGTTTTAAACCAGCACAAGACTGCACAAAGCATCTGGGCCTCTGTGCACAGAGAATTGTTTTCTGCAGTTCAGGGGGAACCTTCTGTGTTTCAGTTTGTGCCAGTTGCCTCTGGCCCTGTCACTGGGCAACACCAAAAAGAGCCTGGTTCCATCATTTTTGCATCCTCCCTTCAGGTATTTATAGACATTGGTAAGATCTCCAAGCCTTCTCGTCTCCTGGCTGAGCAGCCCCAGCTCTCTCAGCCTTTCCTCACAGGAAAGATGCTTCAGTCTCTTCACCATCTTTGTGGCCCCTCACTGGACTCTCTCCAGGATGTCCAAGTTTCTCTTGTACTGGGGAGCCCAAAACTGGACCCAGCAGTCAGAAGTGGCCTCATCAGTGCTGAGTAGAGGGGAAGAATCACCTGTCTTGACTTGCTGGAAATAATTTGCCCAATGAAGCCCAGGATACCACTGACCTTTGACATAAAGGCACACTGTTAGCTCATGAAAAGATGCATCTGGACTTGTACTGGAGCATGGTAAGATACAGACATACATAGACAGGATAGTCCAACTTGAAATATCATTGCAATGTTTGCAAATTTATCGACATAGATATTTGAGAAAATCTCCTACAGGAGGTTTTAGCTCTAAATATTAGTTATTAAATGACTGCTGATTGAAACTGAAATTTGAAATATCATTCCACTGATACTGCTTCCCATTTTTTTGATGTCTGAAGGTATACAAGAATGTTATAAAAGGACAGAGAATGTCTTTATGTGAAGATAACAGGAAAATTAGTAGAGAAAACATAGCCTGCAGAGATATGTTTATCTGAATTGTTTGTAAAGATATCTGATTTAAATTTTCTAAATTATGCACCATTTTTTATAATATAAACTAAATTTAGTCATTTAATACAACATAAAATTAGCTGGAAATAGAGGACTGCTTCCATCACATTAAACACTTGTTTTTTCTTTCATAGAGAGCTTTTGGAATGTGTTGAGATTAATCTAGGAGGCCAGATATGGCTGAACTGGTAATTGCTTCTAGGATCCATACTTACAGCAGTCAGAAGTAGTTGGGAGCTTGATTTGACCCATGTTGTGCAAAAATTGAGACAAAGCCTGCCTCAGAGAGCGGCTATCTAAATGAAAACGACAGACAGCAAGCTGCAAGCACATAGTAAGTATCGAAATGCCTTGGTGTCAGGGTCAGTATTACAGTTCAAAGTCCAATCCAGTTATCGATTATTGTTTGTAGCCACTTTCCAAGCAGGCAGTACAGAAAATTAGTTTATACTTTATTCCGTCCAACTGTTTATGGATCTACCCCTTATTAAACACAAGGCTGTTTTCAGGTTATCTCTTTTTTTATTTTTAGTTTTGTGAACAGGGTTATTTGTTTATATGTAACATTCAATTAGATATCAGATGGCATTTACAATCAGAGTCAGTTGAACAGATTGCACATAGAATTTTATGAAGATGGTAACATGATTTAAACTTCGTATTATACCTACTTATTGCTTTAACCTGCAGAATATTTGAAAGATAATTAGGATAATAGAAACAATTTTGATAGGCGTTTGAACATTATTTTTTCTTTACAATTTGTTGACATAACCTAGTGAAACCAGAACTAGGAAAGAATCCTTACAAAAGCTTACATAATTAGGGATCCCTAATCACTTTAATGAATGACTTACAACAATAATTTGCAGAATATAATAAATACATAAATTAGGTGAACATGAAAGAACATCTAGCTGTAACCGAAATTTTCTTCTTCTCACTTTAGTGAGTTTTCTTACAAGCACGTTCTTCCAAAGGACCTGTGTTAGGACAAGGCCAAGATATCTTGAAAAACTTCTAAAGTTTCAACAATTATTGTGATTTAAAGTAAATTTTAATATAAAGTAAATTTCCCTCTATTTATTTAAACGTAGTAATTTTAATAATTTTTGTTTTGTGAAACAGTTACAGAAGTCATCTCCATTTGGTGGTATTATCCCTTCAGCCTTGAATAGCTATAAACAGAAGTGCAAAAGATTAACTGCAAGACTGACTTTTCTTTCACTAAACTGATGATTATGACTTAGACAAATTGTTTAGATAAAGTTATGCTAGTCACTACATTAAATAACTTATAAGAACCAAAGTATTTTTGAAGATAATTAACAAGAGAATTTTGCTTTTCTTTAATAGCAGTTTTAAGATTCAGGGAAAATAAAGGGTTTTGAGTTACAGATGTCACATGTAACTGATTTGTGGTTGACACTCTAGAGAAAAATACTATTTTTCTGATAGTAGGAAGAGTTAAAAAATGTAAGATCCATACAATGCATAAGGTATCTAGCACTATCTCCATTGAATTAGGACATCCTGTGAAGGTAGAGGATGAAAAGAAATGCTCATACAGCCCATGAGGGTAGGATACAAAATCCTGAGTGTGACTTCTTGCTGTGACCTAGAGCTATTTCTCCTAAGAACAAGTAAAATTGTAAAGCAAGTTTCTTGATATACTTTGTAAGAGCTTTTAAAATCTATGGTCAAAATTTCAAGATGGAATCAGTGCTTGGTTTATCTTTCTGTGCTATATTCTATTTTGATTTTGACCAATCAAAGCATATGCTATAGGAAAGCAAAAGAATCTGACAGTCAGGAATGTATGATATTTTAGCATTACACATGTTACCAAACCATCTTAAAACATAATCTTCACCTATTTTAAGAAGTCCTAGAGGTGTAAAGAGAAAACAAGACTTCACAGTCTTGATCAATCAAGGCTGTCTAGAAATAGTTCTGAATATTAAGTACATGTATTGAAAACATTAAAGTTTCTCAATTCAAAATGTGAGCTGAAAGCAAAATATTTTTCATTTTTTAGCAGAATCTGGAGGCAATAAGACAAAATTTCAGAGAAATTGATATGGTTTTGTTTTTATCAAACTAATGAGCTGAAGCTTTCTGCCTCCAGAGGTACTCTTCAAGGGTGAGAAAAATATTATGATGTCAATTCCAGTAATTTAACAATTTAGTAGTTTGGAGACATAAGACCTGAGAAAAATATCTCTGTCTGGCTTCAGTTCAATTTTTGCAGTGTCATTGAAATAATCCCTGCTGAATTAGTAGTGGCAAGTGTTGGTGGCTGCAGGAAAGCGTATGGAGGGACAGAGTTCCTTATAGACCTGTAGGATGGCTTTGTTCTTAATCCTTTTGCTCTTCAATACAGAATCACAAGATACATTTCCTTACATTCTTCAATATATTTATGATCTTTAAATCATCCTGATGAAAAACTATTTTAACACTAACCATTTTTTGAGACAGAACATCAGAATAATTCTAAAGTCTCACTATCTACATTAATAAAGTAATTTTGACAGCATCTCTAAAACCAAAAGGAATTAAAGACCTGATGATCAAGCTCTATTTTTAATAGAAAATAATAAAAAACCCCAAACAAAAATGAACAAGAAAACGTAAAACAAAACCCCCACATATGTGCTCTATAATGTGATTCTTTGATTCCTAATTAGAAACACAAGCCTTTATATATGATCTACTTTTCACTTACCATTTACATTTCTGCATTGCATTTTTTCTACAGTGCATTTGGAAACGCTATTAGCAACTGATGATAAAGGCTAAATATAGAGGATAAAGAGTAATTGACAATGTTTAAAGTAAACAGATACACCCCTTTCCTCTGAGGAATCCGCTCCTGCGGTGAATGCTGATACATCTTTTGACATTGAAAGTGATGAGTTAGGTGTAATTTCAGATCAAGACAGCAGATTACAAGGTCAAAAGCTATCCACTTGAGATAAATCTTATGTCACCATACAGAACTTAAACCCCTTGATATAAAAACTCAGTAACAGAAGAAGCAGAGTACTACCGCTCTTTTTTCTTTTTAAATTTACATCTGAGAGAGATGTTATGATTTAACTAGAGACAAAAGGTAACTGAACTAAGTAGGAAAGCCAAGCTGGAGCTCTTGTAATGCCTTTAGGTCCCAATCCATTCAAACGAGACTTTCTGAGTAGACACACATGCTAAAAGCAAATGTTCCGTAAAGTATTCCCTGTGGACCTGAACATGGTCACAAACTCAACACAAGGATCAGACTGATTTACTGTCAATCTAGGCACCTCTGCTGTTCCTTGCTATGGAGAAAGAAAGGTTGGTAGCTTGTTCTGAGGGCAGGAAAAACGAAACCACAAAGAGAATACTCTTAGCAACTCCAATAGGAATGATCAGTCCCACTCACACTGTCTCTAACAACTGTCTGTGAAAGTCTCCATGTATCTACCAGCTTGTGTTGAACCCTTCTGTAGGATTCTGAACTCTACTTTCTTGGTGAACATTTTTTAAAAGAAAAAGTCAGAAAAAACCTGATTTTTTAAAATATATCTATGGAAACAACTAGATTCCAAAATGTCTGTGACAATACCTGGTTTCTTTCCGAAAATACAAACATCAGATCTTCGCTGTCCTTTTTGTAACCTAGGGGCTCAGATGCATTGTGCTCCCTTTAAGGAGAAATCAGATTTCACACCAATAAGTGCAGGCAGAGAAGAAACTGCAAGACCAAAAATTGTATCTGTAGCTATGAAACTACTGAAGAATTTCTCACAGAGATTGTGAAATGTAGTTCCCAGGTAATAAAAGGATAATTTTTCTCTATAAGTAAATCTCAAAAAGCAGGCCAGAAAAACCATAGCAAACAAACAAAATACAAACAAGTCATAAAACCATAACACATGATAACTGCATGTGAGTGCATTTCTACACTCAATAATACCAAAAGAATTTCTAGCAAAATCTATACAAGTGCTTCAGTAATCCAATCACATGGCCAGAAAGAGGGGGAAAAACCACAGTACTCATATTTCACTAGGTCCTCAAAATTCAGATTCTGAAGCCAGAATCACCAGTAATGAACCACACTGGCATGTCACCATCTACATTATACTCAGTCTTGACAGGAAATGAAGATGATTGAAATATGTTTAAAATATTTGTCCTTAGGTTACTGTGAAACCACAGGGGAGGAATATAGCAAAGCTATTCTGGTATAAAACATGTGAAAATCCATCTTTAGGGCAGTCTCACAGAAGAGGCAACACAAAAGATTTTTTATTAAAAATTATCTTCTCAATATAAAAATAAAAATTAGAATTAATATTTATATAATAATTAATGCTAAATAATTAAGATTTAAACCCAGTTAAATCAGTGAAATCCACCAAGTCTGGCAGCAAATTCTTCTAAATGCTGAGGCACAGATTTGGTCGCAAATTGGAAACACACAAAGAAGGAAGAGTTGCATAATTGTGAAAATTTAAAATGGCCACAGAGACCAGCATACTTCATTTAGCTCAGATCTAGAATCACTGACTTGCTTGCTGAGTCTGCCAGTCAGACTCAGCTGACATCAACCGCAGTTTTAATCATTAAATTATCCTTACTAGTTTTCTGATCCTCGTTAGTTGTATTCCCCTTACTACTCACATCTGCATTAAGAAACATCTTTAAGTTTTAGGCTTTACATCTTTGATCTATTTGGATTTATGGTTGTTTGCAACTGCCCCGATAATTTCTTCTGTCTTTTGTAGCCTCCAGTGGAGACAATCCAGTAGAGTTTGCCTTAGGCTAGATAAAGTTTCATTTTTGTCATAGAATGCAAGCAGGCTTGCTGGGTGGTTTCTGAAGGTGGAGAGAGTTACAAGCAACAGACTGAAAAAAAAATTTTTGCAATGGCTAGAGAAATCAGAATGTATTATAGGAATACTCTTTTTTTGATGGATTTCTACTTTTCTGTATGTGGCTTGCCATTAAGCAACAAAAACCGGAGGTTTTAACTGTTTCTTAGTAAGCAAGACTTTGACAGGCTTTTTCGGCACCAAGAGTCTCAGGGTATGATGGAGTATCAGATGGCAATCAGGAGTGTTTCATCTCCCATTCATGTCCAACCCCAAACCAAAACCAGACTACATTGTTTGTGGTAATACAGGTACAGCCAAAATCAACAATCTACAGTAAACCAAACTTCTTCCAGTAGTAACAGATACAGAATTTTACGTGTTATGGGTAGAAGGAATAGATTAGATGATATTATGATGTTGTTTCTAATTCTCAGTTGTAACCTTGGATTTCTAATTTCCTTTAGAGTATCAATTTGCTGATTTCTACTCATTGTCTAATGGCAAGTTTCCTCTTCTCCTCACAGATTTATGCACTATATTCAATAGTACCATCTGTTGGCAAAAACAAACCATAGATTTACCAAACAAATAAACATTAATATCCAAAATAATTTAGTGACTTGGAAAATGTGTTATAACCCAGAAACTTTTATGGGTTTTTTAGTTTTTGTTTTCTGTGATATTCTGTCTGCTTCCATGGGTTGTGTAGACGGAACTCATCTAAAACTCTTCTGTGGTAGAATCTAAACCCAGTACATGGGAAAGTAGCTGGTGGATCGATCTAGTGCTCTTGATGAGCCTGAGAAGGCTTCTTGATTTTCTCTCTCAGATTAAGTAAGATGACATGCTTAAATGCCATCAGAACTTGGGTTTCCCTGTACACTTCGGCATCAGAGAATAAATTTTAATATGAAAGTGCTGTAATTCTGACATCAGCAATTTCTAAGCTTTTTTTTCTCAGAAGGAAGGAAGG
>VZRS01012640.1:67798-113064 GCA_013398055.1 Ifrita kowaldi
GGAAGGAAGGAAGGAAGGAAGGAAGGAAGGAAGGAAGGAAGGAAGGAAGGAAGGAAGGAAGTTCTCTGACCTTCAACTGCAGTTTTATATTTCAGGAAAATAAAAATAATCTTCTGTCACTGAGCTCCACTATGTGTGTTTGTATGATAGAGACAAATTTTCCAGAGGTTAGGAAAGAGCAATATTTCTCTCCATTTTGTATTTAAATTATTATCTTCTCTTTCTGACTTGAATAAGGACAGTCAGGAGAAACCTGTTAGTGATAAGATTTTTGAATCAAACTCACACTGAACCCTTTTGAAAGTAAGGCGTTTCATTTGGTTTGCACAAACGAGTCATTCTTGCAGTGGGTTCTCTGAACTCAAGTTAGGTATCCATTTATTTGCATTTTGGCTAGTGAACAACTTATTTTCCACCACTGCAGTACATCGTACTGTGCACACAGAAAAAAACAATAACTTAAGAACATAACAAAAATCCCCAACCCAGATGACTTGCAGAGATTTCTTCTACCATACAATGAGACTTTTCTGTTTTAAAGATAATTTATGATAATGACCCTCTAGTCTTTCTTAAGTGAGATTCACTGAGGTCTAGCAGACTTCAATGTAATATTAGTAATTTCCTTAATGTTGTATATTTTGAATCAAAAAATTAGCTGCTAATGTGATAGAAATATTAGCAAGTGACAGCTTGCATCTTCAGACTTATTATTACTGTACCATATTATAATACTTTTTTCTCAGAAAGTCATCATTTTTCTTCTCTCCACTGATATTTCAGGATATTCACAAGATTAAAAAAAACAAGCCACAAAACAGTCTGTACTGATTCAGAAAAATATATCCTAGCCTTCTATTAAATTGAAAGTTATTTTAGTGGCTTTAACTTCTGTATCTCCACTACCATTTAGTGATCAACTAAACATACTACTTGCATTATAAAATTATTAAATGTGCAGGTATAGTTCATGAACATATTTTTTTGTACATTTGTATTCCTTTCTGGGTTTTCTTCTTATGCAGATGCCAGTCCTGCAGATAGAACACACCCTCCTGCACATGCAATTTTGATTTATTTGATTACTTTTGCTAGCCTCCAGCTATTCATATTCCAAGTACCTATTAACTTTCCTTGACTGAGGATATTAAGAAACAAATATGTTTGTATATGATTAGTCTTTCAAAACATAGAATCCATCATAAAGCAATATGAAAAGGACTTTTTTTCCTTTCTGTGATGGAAGAGAGGTTGATTCTGTTCAAAGATTTTAGAATGGAAATTCTTTTCAATTAAAATAGAAACCAGACAAAATAATTCAACATGTCTTCATCTTTTTGCTTAGCCCTTAATGTATTCCTCCTGTATTTGTATGATAAAGACCATTTATTGAGCATCAGTACCCAAATTAAACCAGTTTTGATGCTGGATCCTAAGACTGTCATCTAGTAAGTAACAAACAATGAGTATCTGTGAGCAGCTGACCAATAAATTGGACTTCATCACAAATTCAATACCATCCAGCAAAGCATTGGGATATTGCTGGCTTCAATTTATGGAAAAGGATTTTCACAGACAGTGTGCCAATCATCCAAAAGGATGGTTGAAAATAACTGTTGGATTGGCATATTAATGATCACAGGAGACCAATGTAAATGTCATGAACTATTGGGAAAGAATAAACTGAGCACTACTATGAGTCCTCATGTGTTCCCAGTGTGCACAGATAAAAATTTTATCACAACAAACAGCATGGTAGTTTGCATGAATTATTAAATCATACGCATACAAAAGGGTTTGTAATTAAACAGAAAGACTTACTGAGGATTATCGTAACTGACAATGTCTAGAGCCTGCAAAGTCCAGCTATAAGTCAAGAGACTGGCATGTATGATTGCTTTTAATTTGTACGACAATTTGTGAGTTATTAATTTATAACACTTTTAGATGTTGCCAAAGAGGAGAAGAATGTACAATTAGTCTTTCAGCATGCATATGTCAAACATTAACAACAAATATTAAATATATAGCATTATTTGTATGCAATCACTTTTATCTGTCATAATAATAATAACTCCATTACAATAAGCTATTTAATGCAGAAATTTAGTTTAAATTGACTATGTTGTCCTTTATGCATTATTATGTATGAGCCTTTCTAATATGCCTTCTCTTTTACATTTTTAGCAACAGAATCACATGCTTGAAGCTCTCAAGGGCTTATTTTGTATTTCAGTGATGAACAATTCAGCCTTAAGGTACTTAATTCAGATTATAAGGCCTGTGACATTTAGAATAATACTGGAGGTTCCTTTTCATCCCATTATGTACATAAAGTCTTGCAGTGTGTTAATGCGTGCAGAAGGTCAGTGGCTCTTCTTTCTTATTGCCCTCCACCCATAAGGAAAATAAAGAAAGTAGTTTGTAGAAACAAGTAAAAGTTTTAAATTCTGTTTTACTTTCATAATCTGAAGTACAGGGAGACATCAAATAGCTTTAGGTTAACTCTCTTCTTCCCATCTTATTTTACCTCCTATAGCTGATTAAGTTCATTATTCTTCTCCCCTGGTTTGGGGTAATTCTGAAGACGTTAAATAGCTGACTGTCACCACTTCACTGAAAAAAAAGAAGTACACAGTTTCTGGGGTACAAACACTAAAGAACCTAGTGCTGAGATTCTCAGCATGAAACTCCCAAAGGGGAGGAAGCTTTTCACTCCTTTCTGAAATGCCTAAATCCCAGTACTTATACTGTGAAGTACAGTTTCAGCATTCTAGTTTGATCCTAGTCCAAGGTAGTCAGCTCTGTCAGGACCAGAGAATTTCTGCAGCATATGTAGCATAACCAAGTACATGAAGAATTTCATCTTTATAGTTTGAGGTAGATATGAGGTAAGCACATAGGAAGATTTCAGCAAGTTCTCCACTTGTGTCTATCTCTATATGAAAACATCAGGGTTTTTTTTTCCTTGAAAAGTACTGACTACTCTATTTTACACATTTTCTGCATTGAATTGGTTTGAGAGGTTCTTGGACAATTATTCATTTAATATATCACAAAAATTAGTTCCATTGGAATGCAAACTTATATTCCATTTTTAAAGCAATTTTTTAAACTTTGCAAAGTGCTTTCCCATCCCAGTCATGCAAGTCACTACGCCAGGATAGTATTAGAAGTCTTAATGTCACTTGCAAGGTCCTAAAAAATTCAGAATCAAGCTTAACAGGACAACACAAGCTTTACAATAGATGATTAAATTTCTGTCTGATACTGGATAGCATGTAGATGTAATCTAACTGCATCTAAACTGAGGTTACCCCTATAAATATACAGAAATGAATCAAAAGTAAAATTCTTGCAAGTTTCTTTTAGGGCTTCACTTCTATACTAATTACAGACAAGTATTGTCCATGATCATAGAATCATAGAATCAATCATACAATCATACAATCATTCAATGACTTGGGGTGGAAGGGACCTAAAAGGTCAACCAGTTCCAGCCCCCTTGCAGGGGGCAGGGACACCTTCCACTAAACCAGGTTGATCCAAGGTTCCCATCTAACCTGGCCTTGAACATTTCCAGGGATAAGGCATCCACAATTTCTCTGGACAACCTGTTCCATTGCTTCACCACTCTCAGAGTGAAGAATTTCTTCCTAGCACTAATCTAAGCATACTGTCAATTTAAAGTTGTTGCTCCTTTTCCCATCATTATGTGCCCTTGTAAAAAGTCCCTCTCTGGACCACTTCTAGTCCACCCCTAGGCAGTGGAAGGCTGCTATAAAGGTCTCTCCAGAGTCTTCTCTTTTCCAGGTTGAACAACCCCAATGCCAATGCTCTCAGACTGTCTTCATAGCAGAGATGCTCCAGCCCCCTGACCATCTTCATGGCTTTCCTCTGGACCTGCTCCAACATATCGTTGCCCTCCTTATGCTGGAGGCCCCAGGACTCCAGGTGGGGTCTTACAAAAGTGGAGTAGAGGGACAGAATCATCTCCGTTGACCTGAAGACCAGGTTTGACTGCCATGATTTGCAGTTAGTGAAGCAACATTGGCTCATGTCATAATTTTCAATGTATCTTACCTTAGACCCCAGGAGGATCTGCTCCTTGATCTTCCCTGGCACCAAGGTGAGACTGACCAGTCTGTAGTCCTCAGGTCTTTCTTTTTTCCCGTTCTAAAAATGGGAATTATATTTCTCCTTTTCCAGACTGCCATAACTTTCTCAAATATGATGGATAGTGGCTTAGTCACATCATCTGCCAGTTCCATCAGGACTTGCTGATGCAGGTCATCAAATCCCATGACTTGTGCACCTTCAGCCTCCTTAGATGGTCTCAGTCTTTTCCTACAGTTTTCCATCCCTCAGTCCACACCTTTGCCTTCTGCAACACGGGCAGTGTGTCTGGAGCTCTTGCCAGTGAAGACAGAGGAAAAAAGTTATTGAGCACCTCACTTTCCTCCATTTCTCAGGTAACCATCTCTCCTGTTTCTTTCTGGAGAGGGCCCACATTTTCTGCAGTCTTCTTTTTACCACCTATGTACCTGTAGAAGCTTTTTTTTTGTTGCCCTTGACATCCTTTCCTAGATTTAATTTTATCAGAATTTTCCAAACCTGCTCTGTGTATGCCTGGACAAATTCTCTGTATTCCTTGCAGCCCACCTGTCTTTTCTTCTACCCACTGTAGGCTTCATTTTTGTGTTTGAGTTTGTCCAGGAGCTCCTTGCTCTTCCATGCAAACCTTCTGGCATTTTCTTCCTGACTTTCTCTTTGTTGGGATGCATCATTCCTGAGCTTGAAGGAAGTGATCCTTGAGTACTAACTGAGTACTTTCTTGGGCCTCTCTTTCCTCCAGGGCTTTAACCCATGGTACTCTACCAAGCAGATCCCTGAATAGGCCAAAGTCTGTTTCCCTGAAGTCCAGGGCAGGGAGCTTGCTGCACTCCCTTGTCATGTCCCTAAGAATCCCTCAGAATCCCAAAGTCTGCTGTTTCATAGTCACTGCAGCCAAGCCCGACCTTCTGCTTCACATTCCTCACCAGCCCCTTCTTTTTGGTGAGAACTAGATCCAGCACAGCACCCCTCCTCATTGGCTCCTTTATCACCTGAAGAAGGAAGTTATCATCAATGCATTCCAGGAACCTCCTGGATTGCTTATGCCCTCTTGTCTTGTGCCTATAACAAATATCAGGTGGTTGAGATTCCCATAAGGACCTGGGCTTGTTCAGCCGAGGCCTCTTCTGTCTGTCTACAGAGAGCCTCATCCATTCAGTCTTCCTGGTCTGCTGTACTGTGGCAGACTTCTGCTATAATGTCACCTGTCCCTGCCCTCCCTTTGATCCTGACCCATAAGCTCTCAGCTCATACCTCACCCATCCCCAGGCAGAGGTCCATGCGCTCCACTTGGTCATTGACATAGAGGGAAACACTCCCTCCTTGTCTCCCCTGATTGTCTTAAGGAAATTTTACTTCTAGCTCTGCTGCTTTCAGATGCTGTGATGAAATCACATTTTGTCTGTCTGTACACTAATTTCTCTTTTTTCTCCTGCTCTGTGATATCTATCTGTTTAGCTCAGATTTAACTCTGAACTGCCTTTTGTTATTAGATTGTGAGGAGCTTAACATAAAAGAGCCTTAGCTTTTTGGGTATCTGAAGTGCATTGGAATTCAATAACATCACATTTCCTCTCCTGTTCGTAACACCGAAAGTTGAACATGATGCTTTATTGAAAAGGTAATATGAACAGTTTCAAATAATTTGTGTATTTGACAAAAAGCCTCACTTAATGAGCAAAGATGATTACTTTTCATTTTTCAGTATTGCTTTGAACTTCGTGTGGCATTTTTTTATTTTTTTATTTTCTTTTGTATATTTATGCCACAAAATATATAACTAGAGGCTATACCTGAAGTCAAGAACAATTATTTATTTTAGTAATAATTTATTTAAGTGCAGGAGTTTTAAACTGTAATACTATATCCTTCTGAGGAATGAAACAACTCAACACCCATTTATATTTTACTTTGAAAATAGAGGTACTTCAGACCCATGTATTTTGCAATGTTATGGGGTTAATTGTGCTAATGCAATCAAATCAAGTATAATTGAACAACCGAAGAAGAAATCTTTCTCTGCCTGGGTTTACAGGACTTTTTAAGGCAAACAGTTTATGCTCTTGAATAAAATATCTCACATAGTCAAGAAAAAAATCTATATGAAAGTCAAAAGATAAATGTTAGATATGTAAGGAAAAAAAGATGCTTAGTTATACAGGTCAGCATTTTAAAATCTTATTGTGAGCTTTCTTTTGTACTTTAATTAAACATTTAAGCATTTAATTTAAACATATTTAAACATTTTCCCATAATTCTAATTTTATAGTAAAATCAGCTTCATTTTCATTGTTTACCCACTTGTTTGGAATCTGGAACTCAGCAAAAAGCTTTTTGATTAGTATCCTTATACTTCTCTAAGAGACATCCACTAGTATCCAAGATGGATTCCTGCTAAAATGGAAATTAATATCCTGTAACTTTAAAGGGAGATTATTTCATGCAAGTTTTCAAATACAACATAGTTTTTTAAAAAAAGAACTTCAGAGAAATCTTTCACAATAAGTACTCGTTTGTTGGGCATTTGTTCTTCATTACTTTACAGTGTAAGTATTTCTGCAGTCGTTTCTATGCTTCAGCACCCACAAATGTTTTAATACAGGAGAGTAAATATCTGTGACACTTCAGTGAGTCCTGGAACTTGGGTACTGAGTGTCTTTTCTTTCAATGAGTGGGACAAAATTCTTCAATGTGAAACACTCAAACCATCCAACTAATTCTGACTGCAAGTTGGATTATGTAGTTAAGTAGCTAGAGAACAGGTATTTCAGATTTTTCACTGCAGCGCCTCTCACGGGATGTATCGCTTCATGTTGCACTTCATGCAACTTCTAAGTCCATCTCAAAGGATGGACTCCCTTTTAACCTACCTGGATACTTAACCACATCAGATTTGCAGAACATTTTCATGGCATTCTTCTCACAGTATCTTCAACGTTTTCCCTCCAGTTCAGTCCTATATTTAATAACTTTTGGTATGCTTTTTCTCGGCACACAAATACTCTCCCTACTTCTGACATCACTGATAAAAGACAAGTCTAGGAAAGTAGCGGAATTTCTAAGAAAAGGTAGTACCAGTCTCACAGTTTAAACCTCATAATTCTCTTGTGTGCTAGATATATATCATAGAATATAGTCCCTCACTGCTCTGTTACTAAGTCTGGAATGTCAATGATCATCAGAGGGGGATTTTTGCTTGGTGTTGTCCATCATTATCAGCAGGTCAGTGTCTCACAAATTACACTCATTGAGCTTTGAACGTGTTGGTGGTGCAAGAAGCAGTTATGAAGCCGCATTCAGACAGGGAAAACAGCTAAAGGACGAGTAGCAATAGGGAAAACCCCACTCCTACATCTTCCCTCTTTAAAAGCACTCTCTGAAAAACAGACGGACTGCAAGTGCCACACCTAAAAGCTTTTCTTAACAAATTCAGCACCAAAACATTTTTTTTACAAGACAGCAGTGAATGCATATCCTGGTTTCATTTCAGTACCTCATGAATCAAAGTAATCACAAAGGATGATTATTTTAAGGAAAGCAAAAAAAAAAAAAAGGGTGACCTTTCCTCCTTCCATTATCTTAGCCACTAACTAGGCATTTATCAGCATGAACTTTGGCATTCATAACTGTGTTATGTCCTGAATGAAAATTTTTAATCAATACTAATAGATTTCTATGCTGAAGCAGAACTTTTTCAGGTAGGAGTTCATACTTGTTTCTAGTTTGGAGATAAGATCTTTTTTCTTGTTCTTCTCACTTTTTTGTCTGCTACAAGCAGTTGCCATGCCACAGGTCTCAACCTGATGAACAGGAGAACACGGACAGGGATACCCAATTAGCAAGTGTGTTTATTGCACTTCATTGTACTAAACTGAGCTCAGAAATACAAGTCTTGATTTCTCATTCTGACCAAGAGAAGTATTTAATAGTGAGGCAAGGAGGTAGAAAAATGTTCTTTCCAGTTTAGAATCCATATTCACACTTTTACTGTGGACACTAAGTTCTGAGGAAGATTCTGTGTCACTGCACAACTTTAACCATACTTTCAATCATCCTTGGCCTCCAATCAGGTCAGTTTCTTTCTTTGATGTATCCCAAAGTATGGAATATATAAAAGGCAAATTTACTGCCTCCTGACCTTCACTTCCTAGGCAGAGCATTGATAATTTGATAAAAGGCTGATGCATCATATCTTCATGATAGCAGTGTGAAGAAGTCAGGAAGAAGAACAGGAGCAAGTAAAAAGAAGAGAAAAAATATCAAGCAAACAAACAAAAAAACCCCAAACCCAAAACCCCCAAACCTTCAACCCATCAAGAATGAAAAGTGAAGGTAACCATATCCAGAGATCCATACCTGCCACCCACCTGTGAGATGTAATAGAAAATAGGCTTCTAGCAGATTTTCAGCTCCCGTAAAGAACTAGGAGACTTGACCTAACTAAGCAGCTTGGGTAAACTAGGCTGAATCTCCATGTTTCTGACACAATCATTATGTCTATAGTGAATAATATTTCTATATAAAGGGAAAGAAAAGGACAACATCCCAGAGACAGCTAGGCAAGTTTTCTAGGGCATCTTCAGGAACAGCAAGACCAACCACTTTGTGTGACCAACTACTATCTCCTGGTCAGGTCACAATGCAAGGCTGCAAAAACACGGTTTTGGACCCAGCTGTCTTTGGAAGTAAATGAAATGGTAGAAAACTACTGACTGTTACAAGACTTCGAAAAGATGGAGAACTATTCTGAGCAACAGCTTACAGAGAAGTTGTGCATGAAATCAAAAGAGAAGTCAGACCCACAGACCTGTAGACACCTAGGACCATGGCGTTTTCCCACCTAAATGATTCTATGATTCTGTAATACAGAAAACAACAACCATACAAGAGGGAAAGATCATAACACTGTGAATGTAGGCATGAGGCTTTTCAAAAAGTTGTTGATGAAGAGAGAACAGGCTCACACTAAAAAATGAGTTTCTTACAGCTTTTCCTCACTTTCTTGCCTTGAGTCACCACACGGGATGGGGAGAAGCTGTCTTTCTCATCAATCCATTACAAGATACCCTGAGGCAGCTTTCTTAGGTCAAATAAAATCAGGATTCCTCTTTTTCAAACATCTACAGTTCGATCCTGTGTCTCATACACTTTTAAAATGTAATATTTTTTTTTGTCAGATGAAAGAAACATGATCATCTCTCTTCTTCCTATCTCTTGATTTCCTTTAATTCAAAAGGCAAGATTTCAATGTCACAAAAGGTATTCATCCTTTGACACAGCTTGGAAAGTCTCCTGTGTACACTGCCTGCAGGCTAAACTCAAATAAATGCGTTTCTCCATAGCCTAAACCAAAAAAGGTAGAAGATGGGAGAAGGCGAGAGTTAAACACTTAGCTTGTAGTGATTTAATCCTACTTATTTGTGTGGGAGATAAATTATAGAACTCAGAATAACTTTTTGTCTAGAAAACTGCAAAACTGCCAGGATGCAGATCCTATGTGAATTTTGGAGATGAGGTAATTATATCTTGGGATCTAGTTTTCCCATCTTTCACATGCAGATGCTTTAGGAAACCCTTGCCATTAACTGTACGTAAAATAACCAAATGATGATGTGACATAATAGGAGAACAGAAGGGGTCGACAGTGCTCAAGTAGGAGAGTTAACAGCAGTCTGGAGTCTGACTCTAAGGAATTTGGATGATAAGAGGCCAGTCTGTGTTCATACAGATTCCTGTGCAGTTTTTATGGGTGTACTGAGTGGCTCCCTTTATGGGAACAAAACCAATGGGAGGTAAATAGGGTACTGGTGTGGCAAAAAGTGAAGTGGGGAGAAATCCTGAGAATTGCAAGATCCATATCAGTATCAGTTAGATGGGGAACAGCCCAGCAGACAGGGGACCACCCAGCCCAACTCTTAAATAACCAAATAGACTCCTTCACTTGTTTGACTGTTTTAGCAGAGGAAAAAGAAGTAGGACAAGAAGAAGAGAAATGGGGTTTTCTTTTGGAATGGCTGCATGGGAAAGATGGCCACTCCAGGATGACACTTGTTAAGAGAGGGGGTAAGCAGAGGATGGCCAGTCACCCCAAGGGCATATGAAACATTCATCTCTGCCTGCGGCCAATTCCACACCAGACTGGAGAAACATGCCCTGCAAGATCCCCCTCTCCATCTAAGGACAGAAAAAGGGTTATGGGAAACTTGGCAGGTTGAATACATTGGTTTTTTTGATAAATCAGAAGGAAAATAATATGTGTAGGAGTTGAAATAATCTCAGGTCTGGTGCAGGCTGAAGCAGTAGCATGGGTCACAGGGGAAAGTACTGTGAAAGGGTTATGGTTCAGTTTCCTGCCTAAAGCAAAATCAGTACTGTCAGATAATGGCAGTCACTTCACAACAGGAATAGTCCAAGAATGGGCAAAAACTGAAGGAATGTTGTGGGTGCTCTACACTCCCTACTATCCACAAGTCAGTTGGATAGTATAAAGGACAAATAGTTGCCTAAACCAGTTTGAGACCAACTTTGGGAGAATATGACCAAAGTCATTGACCAAATGTATGTCCATAACTTGTGTCATTTTGATCTCAGTCACCAACTACCTCTTCTGGCAACAAAGGGACTGACAATCCCCAGAACTCTTTACATTTCCCAGTTCAGCCAGTATTGGTAAACTTGGCAACTACTGGAGAAGTCCTGCTGGTCTCTTAAAGACCCCTCTGAACATGTTACGTATGGGTAGCCACAGATGCCCATGACAGAGAATAAAAAACTAACATCAGAGTGATAGTTTCTTCTTTTTAAAACTAGTTCAAGTCAGACTGAGTTTTCCTTTCTTTCTTCTCTTACAGGTATTCCATGAGGAGATGATATGGCCGTAAGAAGATGAGGTGACTAGAGGACTGAAGAGTTACACTGTTCTTTGTTGTAATATGTATATTTGATTGTGTTTTGTCTTGGCAGTTTTGCAGTGTGTATATAGATTTGTCATAAGCATTGTTTTAGGTCATTTGTGCCTCCTCTCAGGTGGCCACCATGGGTGGAAAAGATTCCTCCCCAAATTTATCTTGGGAGCACATACAGCTCCTGGTCTGTCTGATTCCATAGTCATAAGAAACATACAGTTTCTTATGACTATGGAATCAGACAGACCAAGGTATTTGTGCACCCCTTCCTACCTCCTCAGAGCAAAGTCGGAAATTCTTTGTAACACCTATTAATATTACACTTAATCTGAACAAGAACCAGAGAGTGAAACAGCCATTCTTTTTTCCTCCCTACTTTTTGTGGATTCCATGATAAGACATTTTTTGAATGGAAAACCCAACAGTTGGTATTGAAGGCACATGGTAGAGAAATTGAATATCCTGAAATGAATATGTCTTTAGAGATAAATTAAACTTATTTTGCATGTTATGATCAAACAGTCAGGGACATCCAGGGCTGGAGAGTCTGCAGTGCTTTTCATTCCAAAATGGACTTCATCTTACCTGCTGAGGAGGTTGGACAGTGTCAAGTTTTATTACAGGGACTATTAAGTAATTTTTGAGTTCTACCTAAAGTGCACTATAACATTCCTCATGACGATTTTCCTTTTGATTACACCTTTAACCCACTGAGGCAACCACAGTATCAGGAAGCAGAGTTTTCACTGAATATCCCACTCTCCCATGGTGCATAACACTCCCAAATGGAACAGGAGTTGGGTCACAAATGGCTTTCTGTGGCTATAGTCTAGAGGAAGCCCACAGCTGAAACCTGTAAAGCACACTGATACTCCCCCTTACCCCAGGCATTCCCATTTCTCACACTGTAATAAAATAATTGACTGTAATATGGGTCCAGGTATCCACTGAAATCTGGCTGGTTGAAGGGTTAAGGATGTTGGTCCCGGGCATTACAGACATTAAATGTAGTAATCACAATAATGCTCTCTGCATTCATTGCTCTAATGCATTTTATGTATATACTACAGGAATTACAATTTAAATTTTGAATGTTATTTTCTCTTCAAAGATAGCTAAATAAAAGTAGGAAAGAAGAAAATTCAGTGTAAGTGATCTGTAACTGAAACTGTTTTCAAGGAATATTTCATAATATTTCACAGACTTTTAAGGCTTATAATGAGCTGGTATTTAACATACTGGCTGTTTATCTTTGACTGTACTTTTGAAGACCAGGCTTCAATTTTGTGATACAATAAAAACAAAGAAAATATGCCCATTAGACCAAAGTCTGTAAGGGAATACCTTCAAATACAATCTAAAACTGAATTAAAATTCTAGTTGATGTAGGTAACCTGCAGGTGAAACATACTTTACTTTCAGAATTTAAGATTCCAATTTTGTATAACACCAGATAAAAGCAAAAAGAAATACCAAGTCTGAAAGTTTTATCTGTGTCTTGTCTGCTTGAGATACAAAAGGTAAATGTTTAATTTTGCTTCATAATGTACACATACATAATGAAGTATCTGTCAAAGAAAGGTTTTGTGCTCACATAGATGAAGGGTTTAATTTGGTTTAAAGTGACCAGTTGTGACATGTAAAAAAGCCACATGTGAAGCCACAGGTAACAAAGGCAATAAGAAGCATTAGACAATCCCAAACAGCCAGAAAATTCTCCTCCCAAGCGATAAATTGGAAACTCCTAGGGCCACCTTGGCAAAATTTTTCAGTGATTTCTATTTACCTGGAAGAATGAATTTAAACATAAAGAAAGCATCTATCATTCCCCTCATCCAGGTAATACCTATCCTGTGAATAAGGAGAAACATGTGCAACATTTAGATTCTTAGAAGTATTCTTTATTAATTATTTTAGAAACAGAACCTGTGGAAGTGTTTCCTTAGAGGACTTTCCTCCTTTTATCTCAGTGACTATCCTAAGAGCATGAATTTCATATCATACTTCAGTACCAGTGAACTAAATTTTTGTGAAACACACTGAAGTCTTCAAAGAAAAGTCCACTG
Organism: Ifrita kowaldi; assembly: GCA_013398055.1. Taxonomy (NCBI): domain Eukaryota; kingdom Metazoa; phylum Chordata; class Aves; order Passeriformes; family Cinclosomatidae; genus Ifrita; species Ifrita kowaldi. Next base: position 80,883 of record VZRS01012640.1, read on the forward strand.
AACCTGGTTTTTTTTCCTTAATAAAACTGCAATTGAGTACACTCTGACAGGAGAAATAAAACTCTTTTTTGAGTCAGGATGTTATTTCTTTACACATTTGTTAAATATTTGGGGAAGGAGGTATGTAATGTGCTATTTTATTTTCATTTTTTAAAGGCAGTCATCTTATACTTCCAAGCGTCAAATTGTTCTAATTGCCTCATCTTACATTGTTTGTTGTTGGGGTTTTTATTGTTACTATTTTTTATTTTAAATGAAATAAAACCCCATTTCATTTTTGTTAGTTTTTAATCTCCAAAATTTCTTTCTAATTTGCATAGAAAGATAAGTCAGAATACAGATCTGCTTTCTCAGTGTTCCACAGCAAAGGAATTTTTAGTAATTTCTGTGGCTTTTAGTTTGGTATTTTGTGTTGTGTTTCATATAAAATAAAATATATGAAAAAAGATGTTGTGGCCACCTTCTAGAATAATTAAATAACCACCACTCAACATTATTTTTCATTCAAATTAAAATGGAAGGCTGTCTTCAGTTTGAAAAAAAATAACCAAGCAAAAAAAAAAAAAGACAGTAGGAGAATGTTATTAAGACTATTTTCTTTCTTAAAATCTACTCCATTCGTGCATCTAATTAAAAGGCAAAATACATTTCATTTACAGTATATTATTATATATATTTGCACAACCCTGAAAAACCAGAATTCAGAATGATTCCAGTACAGAAGTGCAATATGAGTATATGCCCCCATTGTTTTAAGAATAGACAATGCTTATTTTCTAAAGATTAGTCCTCAAAATATAAATCACCTTGCTTGCTGGACTGCTATCATTGAGACAGTAGGTGGTGGCTTTCATCTTATTGAATTTCTTAAACATATGCTAAACAAAGTTGTCCTGGCTGCTGTTTTAATGGTCAGTTTAACCTTTGCTGTCAGAAAGACAAAGTACTGCTTCTTTCCTGTATAATGCTCATAATATTGCTAGAACTTAAAAATCAGCTGAGCATTCTGAAGAAATCACTTTCTTCTTATTTATTTGTTCAGTTTGCATTGGAATTGGCTATCTTAAATTGCAGTCTTATCATTTAAATAATTCCAATTTAAGCGCTTCTGGCCTTAAAAAAGAAAGGGAAAGAGGATTTAATTAAATTATAACAGAAATTAAATTAAACATAAGGAGGAATAACTTAATTATTGATCAATTCAAAGTTCTTGGCTGAATATAGTAGTCGTATCATTGTAAATTCTAACAACTAATATTCTGACATGTAAAAGAACACTAATTTCTATCTTTTTGATCATGCTTATTGCAGTGTTTGATGTGATCAATGCTACAATTGCATCATTTGTCACCTTACGGTTAATGTAACTGCTCATATTACTTTGGTACCATTCATGGATAGATCTAAAACCAAACCAAAAATTTAATTTGATAATTTTTAACCTTTTTTTTTAATAACTGTAAATATATATATATTTTCAATATTATTTGTGATGTAAAGACTCCCATCTGGACTTCCTGTTCTGTTCTTCACATGCATCATTTATTGGTTTACAGTTTTTACAAAGGTGAAAATCTGAATAATATCATTCTTAATGTTGAAAGTAATCTCTGTCAGAACAAGTTTTGCTTTTATTAGCCCGACGGAATACACAGAAATAGAGAAAGGGAGAAAGAGAGAAAGGGAGAAAGGGAGAAGGAAAGAGAAGAAGGAAAAGAAAGAAAGAAAGAAAGAAAGAAAGAAAGAAAGAAAGAAAGAAAGAAAGAAAAAGAAAAGAAAGAAAGAGAAGGAATTAGAGTTGCATACTGTTAGTGGCTAGTAATAGACCTGTGAGGTAATGCTTCAAAATCATCTGAACCTCCTCATATCTAAGATTATTGTTATTGACATTATTAATATTGGTAGCAAGCGAAATGCTCCTTAGTCATTTGATGTCTGATTGTAAAAGCTTTTTGCCATTATGGTTATTGCTGTCATCATGTGCTACTTCATATTGAACAAGTCATATCTCTGTCATCACTAATGGTGCATTATTAATACATGCCCTCAATCATTGATAAATTTAACTGAATAATTGTCATGCTCTACCTCAGATTTTTCTGCAGTCTCTGGGAATATGATAGTATGCCAATGCTTATTTAGGCTTCCATCAATATAAAGAACTTTTCAATATAGGCCTGAAGCACACTAGCATGTTAATCATAGTGTCTATATTTGCAATGTCTCGATATGTAGTTCAAAGAATCATTCCGTTTCTCTAGGAGACATGACTCAGAGTGGCTCTTGTAATTTTGCTTAATAAATAACCCTTGTATAAAACTGCACTGCATTACCCTACATAGCATTTTGAATCTTTCTTACTTTGCCATGTGACCATCCAGCACCTAATGTCTATCATTTAACTGCTACAGGCACACCACATGATCAGATTGGAAGCCATGATCAGACTGGAAGCTTCAAGCCACACATAAAAGTGAAGTTGCTTCTGCTTTTAATAGTGGTACTACTCAGAAAGCATTAACATGATCGAGGGCAATTGCCATGCCTGACTCATCATCTAACCTGAGCCAGAAAAATAATTTCCGATCAGAGAAACCTCACAACTCTGCAGAAACTTGTAATCTAAAAAAAAACCAAAAAAAAATAAAAAAAAAAAAAAACAAAAAATAAAACCAAAGAAGTCAAGAGATGTCCTGGCTGCTGGTAGCTTCTCTTGCCTGGGTTGAATGTTCCAAGCCTCCAGCTTCTTGACTCAACATGTTAGAACCTGCAATGTGATATCAGAACACAGCGTAAGACTCAACATGCTTCAGAAATATGTTTTGCCACATTTTTATGTGTCCCTTCAACCCAGGGAGAAAATCAGGACCAAGGAACTCTTTAATGATTATTTCATAACAAGCTGAAATCTGAAGCATAATTATGTATGCACTACTATGTCTCCTGGCCAACTATTAAGGTTGCATTTTTAGTGACATAAAATTAATCACTTGTGATTTATCTTCATTCCCTTAGGACACTTGTATCATCTTGTGTCTGCACTTTTGAGGTTCCCTGCAACAGTCCCAATATAAATGCTACTGACAACTAATGCTTTATTATCAAAAATTACTCACACCTACATCCTTGTCCTAGAGTCACTGAATAGGTCAATCTACAAAAAAAGCCCTAGCAATCTAGTTAGAGGATAGATATATGCTCATATTACATAGATAAAGTATATTGTTAACTTTTCATTATTGTCATCAATTAGTTACAGAAATACCACTGGTATGTCATCAAAACTGCAATATTGGTCTCCATACAGATCAGACCTGAAATATCCTGAAAACACTAATCCCTCACAGCAAAACCAGCCTGGCCCTTCACATATTTGCTCTTTCCAATGCCTGTTATTCAGCTACTTTCTTCAATCAATGCCGAAAGCAGGTTTGAAGGTGTGTACATCAAGTGCCCCTTGTTCACAGTCAAAAGAACTTAGCAATAACTAACTTGTGTATAACTCCTTTTGGGAAAGTTCTCTAAAGGTATTGTCTGCAAAGGCACGGAGTCTTACCTGCACTACCAACTCCACCTTCACCCTGATGAGTGCTGCTGCTACGCAACTGTTTTGAGACGTTAATAGGATAAATGACAAGCATGTATTTTATTTTGTGTCTTCAAGCACTGATGGCAACTGAAGTTAGGAAGTCTGATAAGATTTCATCCCAGAAAAGAAATATAATATTAAAGGAAAACTTGGGAACAATGAGAGCCCGGATGAGGATTGCTTTCCGGGAAGGATTCCGTCCATATGATAAAACAGAACTTTGAAGGCCAGAAAAGGACGGCACTTTCTTCAGCCCATACATGAAAAACCTGTAGCCCAGGAGGTCCAGCAAAGCAGAAACAAAGCTTTTTTGGGAACAACTTGTGGCATCTGTAGAGTTATGCAGTTAAAATGATGATTCTGGTTTTGGTACTTATTTTGTAGCTTCTAAGAGCACTTTGCATAGTTTTGTGCACTTGAAAAATAATTGGTTTTTTGAGAATATTATAACAAAAAAGAAAAAAAATCACAAAAAAACCCAAGAAGAAAAAAGCACACGTATCATTTCATATGCTTTCTAAACAGGCAGCACAGGAAGATTACCAGAATTCATATCTCCGTATTAATCCCTGAAGAAGGGCTGACATCTGGCAAACCACACAATGGTGACTTTGCAGTGTTTTGTATCACTTACTGTATTTCTTTTATTTTCTTTTCCTTTTCCCTTCACTGGACTTTCATATGATTTTACTAACCCAGAAGATAACTGCACCACTAAATGGAACAAATTTAATTTGACAGATGATCCAGTTGTGCAAAAGTCCTGCAAGAATGTAGATGAAGCCACAGAACAAGAGCTCTTTTTTCCCTGACCATATTCTGCTTGAGAGGTTTCATCTTTTCTATTAATACACAGGAACGTCTATTATTTTTCAAAATTTCTTTTATAAATCAGTTTGGGGATAGTTGATTTTTTATTAGTTATATCTTGCCTAGGCAATTAAAACTTTCTTTATTTTATTATGACAAATAACTGTGGGAGTTCATGCAACTGCTTGATGATGAGCTTCACAACAAAATAAAGTTTGTATAATGTTGTTGCAAGTGTCTACCTCATTTTTTAAAACTGCCTTTTTTAGTGTTTGTGCAAAGTATTCTGCTAACTATTTTGAATTGGGTATCAAATATCTGATCTAGTGCATTTTCTCACTTTTGTTTTCTTCAGGAAAACTGGAAATTCTGCAGGAAAAAAAGAAAATTCTTTATCCAAAACAATCTCTCCAGGCAAGCCATAAGGGACAAAGCAAAATCACAATATGCCTCAATAATTTTAACAGAAGTGATTATCATTTGTGCCACTTCTGGCATCCTACAATAAACACAATTTATAATTATGTACACGTATTTCTTTTTCTCTGCTAAACAAGATGCAGCATTTCTACTGAGGTTTACTGCCATTTTCATCAAATGGATAAAGTGGTCTAAGTGACAATGTTTGTATTGATTTCCTCTTTCAATACTAGTCCAAAGGCTTTTACCATCAAGAATAACTTCTCTGTGGTTTTATTTATTTATTAATTTATTTATATTTTTAATATGTGTTCAGTGCTAGAATAAAAGTTACATTTTGTGGCTTGGAAAAAAGAACATTAACTGAGTTGAAAAATACATACAGTAACTATACACAGAAATTCTTGAGCATCTATACACTGAGAACACACAAAACCAGCATGTTTTCCTTCAGCTAGTTCAAATTTTCACTTTTGTAATTCTCCTTATCAACATTTTCACAAGTCATTAAAAGCTGGAGAAACTATTAAATATATGCAACCAAAATTTTACTTTTAAACACAGGATTAAAGATCAGTGTTATCACTGGATCAGTAACATGGTATACCATACCCTACTGCTTCATAGTCTTCAGATAATTCTGGTTTAGGGAATGGCCATTTGCATCTGTACGAATACTCAGAATGCAGAAAGTTATATATGGAAGTAATTTGTTAATTAACTTCACTTTACGTTTATATATAAAGTCTTTGATTTTCATTACTATGACGCTAACGATTTTGTGTTTTCTTTTTCGGTTTTTTTTTTTCCATACAACCTGTCTTTGGAAATTATAGGCAGTTCATTGCTCTATTGAGTTTATATGTCAAGGTGGAGGTATCAGGGGGCTGCAGGGATGACCTCTGTGACAGACACCAAAGTCAAAGAGTAGGGAAGAGGTGCTCTAGGTCCCTGCAGCCCCTGGAGAAGACTATGGTGAGGCAGGCTGTCCCTTTGCAGCCCACGGTGAAACAATTTGGAGCAGATCTCCACCTGCAGCCTGTGGGGAACCCACACTGGAGCAAATGGCTATGTTCTGAAGGAAGCTGTGGCCCATGGAGAAGTGCCCATGCAGGAGCAGCTTTTCTGGCAGGAGCTATGCCTTATGGGAGACTAGAGAAGTCTGCTCCTGAAGGACTATACCCAGTGGAGCAGATCCCTTCTGGAGTAGTTTGTGAAGGACTGTACATTGTGTGTGGGACCCCACACTGGAGTGAGGAAACAGTGTGAGGAGGAAGGAGCAGCAGAGAGGAACTGTTGTGGACTCATGACAACCCCCATTCCCATCCCTCTGCACCGTTCAGGGAGTGGATGAGACAAAGAACGGTGAGCCTGGGAAGAAGGTTAGGTGGGAGACATCTGCTTTTAGAGGGTTTTTTCTGTTTGTTTGTCTATTCTCCTTTATTTTTAATTGAAAACAAATTAAAAATTTTTAATTGAAAACAAATTAAATTAATCTTCCCCAAGCTGAGTCTGTTTTGCCATGGTGGTAATTGGCAAGTAAGTGATAGTTCTGCGTTTATCCTGGTATTTAAATTTGCCATCTTACTTTGTCCTGTCCTGTTGAGGAGAGGGAGTGAGCGAACAACTGGATTGAGAAGTCAGCTAAGGTCAACGCATCACAATTGCTTGTCTTAATTTTCATTTTCACGCTTACAGATTAATTTATTTGCTTTAACCTCACATTAGGTTAGCTTATTCTGTAGTGGAAATAGGATGGAAAAAATCATGTTTGATACTATCTTGATATAAATTGATTCAGAATTTATCATGATTTTTTTCAGTTTTTAGACTAATTCCATATCCATGACCTCTGGTTGTCATCTGTTCTAAGGAGCTAACTACTCTCCTCTGCCTCCGTATAGCTCTTTTTCATCTACAGCTTACAGTACTCTCTGTGGTTATCAAAATCCCTCTTTGCTGGGTTACATGGTAACACCATTGACAAGAAAATTTGGATAGTAAAATGTATTTAAAAAATAGTATACATCTTAAGACAGACTTACTGGCCAAGAAAAAATAGCCAACATTTAGAAGTCTGTCCTGACCTAACCAGTTCTTACCAAAGTAGAAATTCTGAACTTTCCTTCTAGCCACATAAACAAATGTCAAACTTGCAGGGACTTGAGTTGAAGTAATCCCTATCACCTCTTAAATTTATAGCAATCAATTCCATGTATAGACCCAAAAAGGTACATTCTATTTTCCATGCAGTGGTATCTATGGGAAAATGTGCCTCAGCCTCTCCAAAAAAATGTTCTTAAGGGCACAGTGCCTTTTATAACATCCCTTCCCTGACAAGCAGGTCAAATGTACAATAGGCACTGGGTCAGGCAAGACACACAATGTCAAGCCCATTTCCCGGAGCTAAGCACACCTCTGCATCCCAGATGGTGGCTCCTACACTCACCTTTCACAGCACAGAGGAAGGAGATTTGCAGTGTAATGTAGCATGTGAAACACGGTGAGGAACAAGGTGGCATATAAGAAGGGAGGGAGGGAATCAGCAAAAGTGCCATCCATCCCAGGGCATCAGGTGACACACTCCATTGCATCTCCTCTGAGCTCTGCTTTCAGGACCTGTGAGCTCACAATCACACACAAACATGAAGGACTGAGAGTGCTAGGGAAGCTGGGAGCACTGCCAGAATCTGGCATCTGTATCTCCAAGAACAAGAGGAATGGCCAGCATTGTTCAGCTGTGTGTTTGCTATGCATTTTCACTTTCTGCAGTGCTTATCATCCTAGAACTTACACAAGAGAGGAAGCAATAAGAGCATCCTATCTTTCAGGATGGTTGTCAGTCTTATAAGAGGAAAGACATGACTGTTCTAAAGCTCACTTGCTTTAGGACACAGGAAATTGTTCAGCACCATCAATTGTGGATTTCTTCATGCTGCAAAGTCCTGCTGTGTAAACACAGCAACCCCACACGCTTATACCCTATACCCCAATTAGCCCTCTCTCTCTAGGCATAGCCATGTCATGGATGCAGGGATCTGGGCTGCTGAGCAGCAGTGGAGGAGATCCAACCAACCCAGGACATACTTGTGTGGGCACAGTGAACATGAAATAAAATTAACATTACAGTTCTTACATATTTTTAGCATGTCCCCTGATACACATCAAACCCCTCTGACCACATTCAGCTCTTTTCTTCCCCATTAGTATGGATATTGAACATGCTGCACAGTGTTCTTTCTGGGGAAAGTGACCTTGCTAAGCTTCCTGTGCCCTGTCCACTCAAGCCAGACTGAAGAGTGTAAAGCTTTCGGAGACTGTAGAAAGGGACCACAGGGATTTGGATTGCTTGAAGGTGAATAGAATTAAAACATTAGGGCTTAAATTTAACTTTGAGTCTGCATCTCTGGGGGGTACTTTGGGAGAAAGGGACATTGATGGATGACAACACCAGGACATACCTATGCCACTACTATGCCTAAAAGGCCCAGGAACACTAGTTTAGCATGTTTAGCAGTTCAGCATGAGACTAATACAGAACCAGACATCAGTGCTGTGCAAATATATCCCTTTCCAGGAATGAAATTAATTTGGCTAAAAGTAGATCTTTATGAGAATGATTCCTCTGTTTTGGGGGTTCTAGTGCAGTTTGTATTAGTGCTTGAGGTCAACTTATCTTGCTTGTGAAACCTCTGATACCCATCTCCATCCCTACAGCTGTTCTCTCAGCCAGGGCTTCCAAGACCACTTTGCATTCACTTCCTAAAGAGAATAGTTAAAGATTTCTTTTAAAATGGACACACACTGTCCAAGATACTGAAATAATTGGCTAGCTCTTGGTGATCTGCTGTTAAGAGCACTGTCTGAAGACATCTCAGGCAGATACATTCACCCAAAAAATCTAGAAGTGAATTCCTCTCAAAAGTTGTGGAGTACATACCTGATTACAGTCTGAAAGGTGAAGTGCGATGGAACTAAACTACAATCTTGAAAGTATTAGGGCACAAAAGAGGTGGATATTCTAATATGTTCCTAGCCTCTCTGTATTTAGCAAGCTGGCCCAATCATTCCAACTCCACACACAAGTTACCAACAAGGCCATGTTGACACACATCAAGCATTCGTATAAGAAGTGTCATCATTTTTAAGTCTATGAGCAAAACCCAGAGATGTATCCCTCCACTTCTTGCATTTCTTGCTTCTTGCATGTCCACAGAAGGACAACACGGCTGGTGAAAAGTCTACAACAAAAATCTAAAGCACAGTGTAGAATGGCTGAGGGATCTGGTGTTGGTCAACCTGGAGAAAAGGAGGCTCAGGGGAGAACTTACATCTCTCTATAAATACCTGAAAGTAGGCTGTACCAGACTCTTCTTCCTAGTACAAGGATAGGCTGAGAGGAAATGGTCTCAAGTTGTACCAGGGACATTTAGACTGGACATTAAGAAAATTTTCTCAACCAAGAGGGTTGCAAAGCATTGGAACAGATTGTCCAGGGAAGTTGTGGAGTTACCAGTCCTAGAGGAAATTAAAAGATTAGTTGATGTGTTGCATAGGGACATGGTTTATTGGTGGACTTGGCAGTATTAGGTTAATGTTCAGACTCAGTGATCTTAGAGGTCTATTCCAAATTAATCATTCTATCATTCCATGATTTTATTGTTTAATTCAGCCACCTTCTTTAGTAAAAAGCACTGTCATCACATATGCTTTTGTGCCAGACACACATCACCTTCTTCACTTTGATGCTGTTGTCCAGGTATGCTGCTGACATGTCTCTAAGGAGTTTGAACTGATATGCTGTGTGTGCCTAGTGCTCTTTGAGTAAATGCCACAAGCTGTGACTGAGGCAGTGGGAGGTGATGTGTCCTTGTAGATGCCTAATACTGTCAGTCTTAATTTGAGGTGCATCAGTTTTATTCTTTCTCTTCTGCTCCCTTCTGAAACACAGAAAGCAGGTACAAAAAGACGTTCCTTCAGCTCCACACTTACTCTGGTTCAGGGACAGAAGGAAGAATGCCTCATTAGGTAGTGCATATTTTTGGGGCTTGGAGTCCAGTGTTAGACAACATATGCAATATTATTGTATTTCTCCCCTGCCTTTGGTGAAGCAGAGACTTCTATTGTTGGACATAACAGGCAGGACACCTTTGACAGGCTCTTCCATGAGATGAAAAGATGTTCATCTGTGCCTTGTATATGCAACTTATTCCTACCTATACAAGCTGGAGCTATTGTTGAAGACTAATGTACACTCCAGTTTAGAAGACGGGTTTTCTTCTTAGGGAGAGTACCAACATAATGTAAGTAGGAACTGAGGGTGCACTGGAAAGGATCAGAAGTGTAGCTTTCTTTGACCGTAGCTTGTGATATAACCTTGTTGAAAACATGATTGATTTGAAATGCTATTCTCAAGAAGGTATATATCTACTGAACCTTCAATGAATATAGGAGTAAATAAGTTATTCAACATTTGAGACAATGGACCTTATGAACAATGATAGCTACATCAGGAAACGCCGTCAGGGTAAAGATAAACACATATTTAATAGTGACTCTCGCTCCTATAGTCTCTGGAAATAATAAGAAAAATAAGGCTAAGGAAGTTAGTGGCAGAAATATATTAACGTAAGTTGCAGTCTAATATTTGTTTGATTCCTCATTCAAAAAGTGTAACTAAAAACTACAGGCAGTGCCTTCCCCGAAAATATGCCTCTCCTTACTGTAGCAAGCTGGAGTATAGATTCATTGAAGGACCTCCACTCTTCATGCCCCAAGCCCTTGCTCCCACACACTAATACCCAAATGTAAGTTACAAAAACATTTTTTATGCATTTTTAATGTGCTCACTGATATTGCTGAGGGACACTTTTTAGCGGTTGAAATGGTTTTCTTACAAACTCATTTAAGTCATGACTGCACATAGGAAGTATAAAAGCCTACTTGTTCTAATACGTACTTTTAGTATTACACCCATATCTTATACCCATATCTTAAACCCCATGAAATTCAGTGGTTTATAACAGGTTAAATTTATGTGGGTTTAGATGTAGCATAAAGTAAAAAAAAAATATATAATATCACCACAAATAATTTCTGAATAAACACGCTTAAATCCTCAAGGTAACATGGCTGAATGCATTACAAAGAAAGCTGAGCAAGAATAGATTTCTGACCCCACATTATTTTGACCTTTGTCAATGGCCTAGAAGAAATAAGGTTACAGTCAATAATTTAAAGATGACAAAGATTCTGTAATTGGTTAAATAATGAACTGTACAAATCATTGCCACAAGAAGATATGGTTCACTTGGTAAACTAGGACAAGAAAAATATTCCTTTCAAAACTAAACAATGCAAGCTGTGCATACAGAAAGACTATTTCAGGGAGAACTATACTAGAATGCAAAGACTCCAGAAGACTAAGCAGATAATTAAATAGGAATTTGCAATAGTCTCCAATAGCATAACTATAACAGATAATTAATGAACTAGGAAAGAGGAGTAAAGAGGTGCCTCTTACAGAGGTCCACATCTTGAGAAGGGTCTTAAAACACTGGGGAGATTTTGAAACAAATAAAGCCATAGAATCACAGAATCATGGAATATGCTGGGCTGGAAGGGACGTATCAGGATCCCAGAGTCCAACACTTGGAGCTCCAAAGGACCCCAAGAATCACACCATGTGTCTGAGAGCATTGTTCAAGCACATCTTTAACTCTGCCAGGCTTGGTGCTGTGACCACTTCCCTGGGGAGCCTGTTCCAGTGCCCAACCACCCTCTGGGTGAAAAACTTTTCCTGACATCTAACCTAAACCTCCTCTGACTCAGCTTCATGCTGTTTCCTTGAGTCCTATAACTGATCGTAAGAGTGAACAGATCAATGCCTGTCCCTCCTCTTCCCCTCATGAGGATGTTGAAGACTGCAAGGAAGTCTTCCCTCAGTCTCCCCTTCTCCAGACTGAACAGACCAAGTGACCTTTACCCTCCCTTGCCTGGCTGGCGATGCTGGGCCTGATGCACCCCAGGACACACTTGGCCCTCCTGGCTGCCAGGGCACTGCTGACTCACATTCAACTTGCCATTGAGCCGGGCCCGCAGGTCCCTTTCCACAGAGCTGCTCTCTAGCCTCTTGTTCCCCAGTCTATGCACTTGGCCCAGGTGCAGAATCTGGCACTTACCCTTGTAAAACTTCATGTGGTTGGTGATTGCCCATCTCTCTTAATTTGTCTGGCTCTCCCTTCAGGGCCTCTCTGCCATCAAAGGAGTCAACAACTCCTCCCAACCCAGTCTTGTCGGTAGACTTAGTATTCCTTTGAGTCTGGCATTCAGGTGGTTAATGAAGATGTTGAAGAGAACTGGGCTGGGGGTGGAGCCCTGTGGAGCCCTACTAGTGACAGATCGATCACCAGTCTGATGTCACCCCATTCACTGCAATCCTTCGTGCCTGACCCATGAGCCAGTTGATTGCCCATCATGTAACACGGTTATCCAGCTGTGTGCTGGACATTTTGTCCAGAAGGATCCTGTGAGAGACAGTATCAAAAGCTTTCCTGATGTCCAGGAAGATTCCATCTACTGTCTTTCCTAGATCAACTAAGTGAGTTACCCTGTCATAGAAGGAAACCAGGTTCGACAAGCAGGACTCTCCCCTCATGAACCCATGCTGGCTGTGACCTGGCCCTAAAATAGTAATTCCTGTAGTTGAAAAAAAACATACAAACTCTCAAAAAAAATTCCTTAGTGTTTTTAACTTGAGGAAACTTGAAAGTCACTTGATCATACACTTTGAGTATTCACATGGCTGTACTTACAGCTTAGCTGTACTTGAATGCCTTTGTTGGGATTTTTGTGTCACAACTCAATAGACAGTTGGCTGGATGTGTTAACTTTAATTATATTAGGAAATTACATTTCAGAGTAGTAGGAACTCTCTTTGTGGTATGTTTTGTAAAGGTAATGCTCTGGTGTTTGATTAACAGGATCAAGTTTTTGAAAAGGACGTTGAGAATGGCCCTCCATACGTAGAGGCCTGAATCTACTGCTGGCCATCCCGTAAGACTACGCTGTTAGTACCAGCATACCAACTGGTTTTGAAGATGTAGAGCCTCTTTTCCACACAGAAGAAGGAGAGGAGGGAAATTGCAGCTTGGATGAGGATCATGGTTGTCTACTTTTGTGATTATGACAGTGGCTGGCTCAGAGAAACAAACCAAGCCAAGATAATGCCCAGAGTTCCAAAGGTGGTACAGAACTTGTAGTGAGCAACAGTTCTGCAGGTCCCAACTCAGGAAGAGGTCAGCTGCCATTTGATCTGAAGAGGACATAGACAAAAGCAGGAGTAACTGCACCATGATGAAAATTTGTATTTGAGGCAAGAAAACTATCAGACTTTGAGATCATGAAGAAAATCTAGTTCATCCCAAGTCTAACAAAACTGAAAACAATTAGCATTACTTTTAAATGTATTATAATTTAAAATTACCTTTTTAATGGAGAAAATTGTCAATATTTGTATTTAAACATCTTACTGTATCTTTCAGGAAATAATGTGTAATTTTAAAATGTTTGGAATCATTTTCAATCTCTTCCCTATTGACTGAAGTACTTCTTAAGCAAATGTTTGCATATGTAATTAGAAAACTGTATGCCTGAATATGTGCAGCAATCATATTTGAAGCACTGTACATTTTTGGACTTTTATAGCATTGAAATTAGTTGTCTCAAATATTTACACTTAATAGGATGTTTTAAAATGTTATCAGAGACACTTCAGTTATATCGGAAATCGAGGTTGTCTGTGTTATTAGTTCATACACATATAGTGTAACCTTTCTTTTTTTTATCTATAGGCTTTTACTTCATTTTATTCTGAAGTCAAGCCAATTAAAAAATTCAAAATATTTCCTTCTATATCAGATTTTTTGCATGTGTGTGGGATGATGAGGAAAAACTTCATTGCTTTGAGTGACATATCTTTTATTTCTGTTTCAAAAAACACTCTACTCTCATGTTCAAAGACTAATCTGAATTCCCGTAATGCTTTAGCTTCAACACAAGCACAACTGTCTTCTATGTCATGACTAACTATTACGTTAATAGAGAAGTACATTGATACATAACTTTGGCATCACTTGTGAGTTNGGCTGGGGGTGGAGCCCTGTGGAGCCCTACTAGTGACAGATCGATCACCAGTCTGATGTCACCCCATTCACTGCAATCCTTCGTGCCTGACCCATGAGCCAGTTGATTGCCCATCATGTAACACGGTTATCCAGCTGTGTGCTGGACATTTTGTCCAGAAGGATCCTGTGAGAGACAGTATCAAAAGCTTTCCTGATGTCCAGGAAGATTCCATCTACTGTCTTTCCTAGATCAACTAAGTGAGTTACCCTGTCATAGAAGGAAACCAGGTTCGACAAGCAGGACTCTCCCCTCATGAACCCATGCTGGCTGTGACCTGGCCCTAAAATAGTAATTCCTGTAGTTGAAAAAAAACATACAAACTCTCAAAAAAAATTCCTTAGTGTTTTTAACTTGAGGAAACTTGAAAGTCACTTGATCATACACTTTGAGTATTCACATGGCTGTACTTACAGCTTAGCTGTACTTGAATGCCTTTGTTGGGATTTTTGTGTCACAACTCAATAGACAGTTGGCTGGATGTGTTAACTTTAATTATATTAGGAAATTACATTTCAGAGTAGTAGGAACTCTCTTTGTGGTATGTTTTGTAAAGGTAATGCTCTGGTGTTTGATTAACAGGATCAAGTTTTTGAAAAGGACGTTGAGAATGGCCCTCCATACGTAGAGGCCTGAATCTACTGCTGGCCATCCCGTAAGACTACGCTGTTAGTACCAGCATACCAACTGGTTTTGAAGATGTAGAGCCTCTTTTCCACACAGAAGAAGGAGAGGAGGGAAATTGCAGCTTGGATGAGGATCATGGTTGTCTACTTTTGTGATTATGACAGTGGCTGGCTCAGAGAAACAAACCAAGCCAAGATAATGCCCAGAGTTCCAAAGGTGGTACAGAACTTGTAGTGAGCAACAGTTCTGCAGGTCCCAACTCAGGAAGAGGTCAGCTGCCATTTGATCTGAAGAGGACATAGACAAAAGCAGGAGTAACTGCACCATGATGAAAATTTGTATTTGAGGCAAGAAAACTATCAGACTTTGAGATCATGAAGAAAATCTAGTTCATCCCAAGTCTAACAAAACTGAAAACAATTAGCATTACTTTTAAATGTATTATAATTTAAAATTACCTTTTTAATGGAGAAAATTGTCAATATTTGTATTTAAACATCTTACTGTATCTTTCAGGAAATAATGTGTAATTTTAAAATGTTTGGAATCATTTTCAATCTCTTCCCTATTGACTGAAGTACTTCTTAAGCAAATGTTTGCATATGTAATTAGAAAACTGTATGCCTGAATATGTGCAGCAATCATATTTGAAGCACTGTACATTTTTGGACTTTTATAGCATTGAAATTAGTTGTCTCAAATATTTACACTTAATAGGATGTTTTAAAATGCTATCAGAGACACTTCAGTTATATCGGAAATCGAGGTTGTCTGTGTTATTAGTTCATACACATATAGTGTAACCTTTCTTTTTTTTATCTATAGGCTTTTACTTCATTTTATTCTGAAGTCAAGCCAATTAAAAAATTCAAAATATTTCCTTCTATATCAGATTTTTTGCATGTGTGTGGGATGATGAGGAAAAACTTCATTGCTTTGAGTGACATATCTTTTATTTCTGTTTCAAAAAACACTCTACTCTCATGTTCAAAGACTAATCTGAATTCCCGTAATGCTTTAGCTTCAACACAAGCACAACTGTCTTCTATGTCATGACTAACTATTACGTTAATAGAGAAGTACATTGATACATAACTTTGGCATCACTTGTGAGTTTCTCAATCTAACCAAAGAATCTTTTATCTTCTTTTATCTTCTAAAATTCTATGGAATTCTTATGTGTTTTCTCAATGAATTATTACAACTTTGAAATACATTGTTTTGGAAGAATAGGCTCGAGTGTAATGTTGAGCAAGATACTTTTGGTGTCTTTCAAATTTGGATATCTAATGAACTGAAAGATTTCTTTGATGAAGTAATGATTTCTGCAGTGATCCCATATTCATTAAAATGAAATATGAGAGTTCTTCATGCTGAAATGTTTTTTGTTTTACTGGCTGAAGTACCTTTGGTTGTTTAGCAAGGCTCATGGGGCATATTTTCTGTTTGCACTTTGACCACTCAAGCTTCAAACTCAGTTGCTAAAATTCATAACAGATACCAAATCAATGACAAATGTTACAATTTCCACTAACCCTGATTGCGCACGAATACTTTTAAAGTTTTATTTTTAATATGCTGTTTATCAACTTAACCAGTTATTAGCTTTTCTCTAGTAATAGGAAAGTGGTTCTAAAATCTGTATTTCAATAGCATGGTTCTTTGCCACAAATGGCTATAACTGAGAACTAAGACAAAAATCAGCATTACTTAGGTGGTGACTCAATATGAGTGAAATGTTAAAGGAACGCAAGGTCAATGCCTCTTCACTTTGATAAGTGCTTTGATGAAAAACTCAGACAAAAATATGTGTGGATGTATTTGTGCTTTCAAAGAAAATGAACTGAACAGAATGAAAAAAGAAAATTTTCTTCCCAAGGAAAAAAGGCTATCTGTACATCTGCAGTTTGAGATTAGAGGTAGTACAAGGACAATAGTGCTTTCATTGGTGGTGCTCTTCCCCCATTATAGCTTGGCCCCACAATGCTTCATTTATCAGGGATGTATTATGGGAGACAGTTTAAAAATATCCAAGTGATAGATATTCTTTTCCTGTTGTGTTTAGAATAAATGGCTTACTGTAATACTGGAATTGCAGAAGAATTTAGTTCAGAACTTCTGGGAAAATGAACTTAATAAGCCCTTAAAGCATTCATCTATTTCTAAGTCTTTTCAATGTTTTTGTTAGAAGTCTAAGCCTATTTCAAATATCATTATCCATATTTTTCTAACATTTTTGATGTATGAGGCACAAATGCACATTTTCCTCACTGCTGGTCCATTTCCCAGACCTTTGTATGTGTCACAATTCTCATTTCTGGAATAGGAAGTCTATAGTTTTATCTTCTGAGCACAAGTATTTGCAGACTGAGTCTCATGAAATATACACCCTGACGAAAAATTAGCTTTACAAATGACTTGTAATTAATTGATGGGTAAATGATCCCACATGCTCTTTCCTTCTGGAAAATGGAAGATAGGAAATTCTTCTCTGAAAGAGAAAGGCGCGAGAGTTCATGTTTTCCACAAGCAATTTGATTGCTCTAATCACGCTGACTTTCTGTCACTGCAACCGAAGAAATGCACTAGGTATGATGACAAAGGCCTGGTAAAATTAAAGATGTGTAAGAGCCAAGCTGTCAATTTCTTGCCCATTTCCAGCAACACACAGGCACATCTAAAGAAATGACAAATGGCATAGCTTCTGTGTGCTTTATTGGTATAGTTTTCCTTACCAGCTAAGTTCATTTAAGAAGCAGGTTTTGTAAACAGTGTCATGTCCTCATAACACTTTCTTTTTGGTCATTATTCATTTGGTAATTTTTTGGGTAAATACCAGAATCACCATTTTTCCCACACAGTCTTCATGTTACCAGCTTCACAGAAAAATGGAAACATAGGACATGCATCAACCATGAACAGAAAGTATAAAATACAATATACAGTGTAAAGCCATGCAAATTATTTCTCTATTTATTTTATAGGCTTAAGGTCTCCCAGAAATAATATTTTGACAGGACTACAGTAAAACTCATAAAAATTTGAATTTCCCATTCACTAGACTGTTGCACTCCTCATAGGTTTTTTCACTACTAGATTTAAGCATAATTATTTAGGAGTTTTGTAAGAGATAATATCCCTAATATATTAGGGAAAATGAATGACATATGAATGGAAAGGGTTCTGAATCTTACAAGACAACCATATTCATATTTCCCAAATAAACAGTGCAGACTACTTTATTCCACAAAAACTTCTACATCTATTCCAAATAACTTTCAGTGGTACCTTCCAAATATGAAACCATAGGGATTTTTTTCCAGTAGTGTCACACAAATCAGACACTTAATCCCATTTGTTTATATAGTCGGACAACTACTACCGACTTCCTTGACCTCTGACAGGAGTCTTCTGTACAAATTAATCAAAAGAGCTTCTCTGCTTCTGCTTCTGGACATTTTTGGGCTATCAGATGATACTGAGCTAGAGAGTCACAAAATTCCATGGCTACTGACCTGGGATTCAAGATCTAATTATGTGGCGTTGAAGAGATATCATGCCATAGCTAGTAATGGTAGTTAGAAGAGGTCCTGAGGATTATGATACAGTAGCAATTTGCCAACAGCGAATTTGACTAAAATTCACCATATATCTTTATAGAAACATAGACTGAAGAATATTCATGGGAGAAATAATTTGCATTATCCTAAAATTCCTATTTCTGTAGATTTAAAGTACCTAAAGAGTTGACACTTATCAACATTTATAAATGAAGTTATTCTAATGTTGCTTATTTAAAAATAAAAAAAATAAACCAACTGTTCTATATTAGAGTTCTCAGGTAATAGAAAAGTAATCTCAACTATTTGATCTCATACAAGTAAAAAAGGGCAAAACCCCTTTGAATATATCTGCGTGTTCACTCATTTAGTCTGTCTAGATAGACACATTATGGCACTCTTCTGAATGAATACAAGGTGAAGCATTCAGCTCCATGAAAGTGTCTGAATTATATGCATTGTATGAATTTACTGTACAGAAATTAATTTTATAAATTTCATATATTTTAATACAGAGTAACTGAAACCTTTACCTGATCATCAGTAATAAGCAAAGAATTACTTTATTTTCTATGATTTATCATATCATTGTTTGTCAAAGTTATGTTAGAACACTTCCAGAAAAGAGGTTTCTTAAGTGTCCTATAAATAAATATTTTCAGTTTATACCATAAATTATTTTGTTCCTATGCATGTGTATTTACTCCTTAAACTACAAAAAAATTTGCATCATTTAAACTACTAAATGTCACTTCAGCAGTCTTTTGTCTGCATTGTAGTATGTCAATCAAAACCATAATTCCCCAGCTACATTTCTGCCTAAGAGCTGAAAACATAACGATCAGATAATTATATTTACAATATTGTGAAGGAGTGAGTTCTAAATAGAGCCTTACTATAAAAGAAAGGTTCTTCCCTTTTTTGTTCGCCTCTCCTGTCCCCATTCATCCAGAGTCTTAGAGAAGTGTTTTTCCTGCCCATTCTTTGCCAGCTGGTGAGGAGGCTGATGACTAGCTCTTTTTACAGTCTGCAACCTTATCAAAGAGTGGATATTATTTGAGTGTTGCTCTTATCATCTTCTTCAAAGAAAAAGACAACATTCAACTTTATTTCTAAGATGATATTTTGTCTGTAAGGATATGCTTTTCCTTTTCTTTTCCTTCCTAATGGGCAGAATTGAATCTAGACCAGATGGAATTTAACTTTTGTCATGCTCTGTGAAGTTATCATTTGCATAAGAAAGAATAAAAATTATAAATCCATATCATCTTTGAAACTATTCGCTTACTTTTCTGTGGCACTGATTTTGGAGAAAAGTATAAAACTATTTGTTTCAGAGACAAGTGTGCCAGAAAATACGTATTGAATGTTTGTCTAAAAGAAGGAGACAAATTCTGCAGCTTCAAGTATTCCTTTCTTTATAACTTCTACTGCATTCCACTAGTTTGTCACATCTTGACATCTGAGTGATTCCTGAATCTTTTAATAGTTTGAATTAAATAGAGAACTAGAGGTGTAGTCATACTGCCTTACAGGTGTTGCAGCGACCTGTGCTGTTTCTTTAAAAGAAAATCAAATAATTAGGAATGTATCTGACCAGGGAAGAGGTGAGAAACAGAAAGCTACTTAGGGAAACCTAGAAAGAAGGGTATGAACATGTTTATCACAACACTATACCAATGTTGACAAATATATTTCATGTTTATATCTTATATTGCTAGTAGCAAATAGACAAACATAAGTAGAGCATCTGCACATGTATTAGAATTAAAAACTCTTATTGATCTATTGACAAGTAGATTCATTTTTCCCTGGAATTCCTAGGACTGTTATAAAAGAATCCAAGATATCAGCAAATCTCCTTCTGAGAGAAAATAACATCTTTTCAGGCTCCATTAGTGTGACATTTTAAAACTCATTGCGTTCAGTAGGATTCTGAATGAGAACATGTTTTTAACTTACGATGTTCAATATCTGGCAAAGATAATATAAAGGTAGATTATATGCCACTGTGAAAAGAGAGGGATTTGCAGACTTTTTCATGTTTTATGACCTGAGATTGTGCATGATTATAGTAAGGTTTTGTTTCTCTTTTTTCTCTGCTGAAATTAAAAAGATAATATTCATCCCCAAGAAAACTTCACGTATAAGGGCAGAGATATAACAGTCAAAGTCTACGGAGAGAATTCCCTGTAGTATGACTTCGAAATTAGAGTAAACCCATCTGAATGATGATAACCAAACAGAATTCTTAAGCATGTTTTGTTTTTTTCTTTTCACATGATGGCATACAGGAGAAAATCAATGTCTCAGAGGAAGAAACCCATGGATGCTTGGGCTTGGTTTTGAACAGAAATAGATCATGATACTAAATACTATGGTGCCTACTTAGACAAGCTTGTTTTCTGAAAATATTAAAAATATTTTTTATTCTAGAAACAAATATGGACTTATTGAAGTCTAATTAGGTGTTTTAAATTAGATGATTTTTTAAAATATTTTAAATAAGCGAAACACAGCTTCGGCCTCGAAATGAAACACAAGAACAGCAGAGGCAGTAATGATGACTTACAGTGGAGTGCTACTTTCTAGCATCAAAAATATTTCCTATGTCATGATGCCACACGTAGATTCTCTGCACTCTTTTTCAAATGAAGAAGTGTGGGCTTTGTTATTGTGAAGCTTTTGGCCAAGTGACAAGTTTCTACTTTATTTCATTTCATTTCATTTCATTTCATTTCATTTCATTTCATTTCACTTTGTTTTACTTTTATTTTATTTTATTTTATTTTATTTTATTTTATTTTATTTTATTTATTTTAACTATTTCCGTTTATTTACCAGTTTGATCATTGTCTATTCCTTCAAAAGCAGTTGAAAGTTAAGCTCTTGATGTCATAGTAACTGGAGGATTAAGCTCTATGTTCTGAAAACAATTCAGAATAAATATTTCTACTTCTAAAACAGCTACACATCTATAGGTTTTGTGAACTCCTGAACTCTCCTTCAGTTCTAGAATATTAAGTTCCCTCTTTGAACATAGTGTCAAACTGTACCAAGAAAAGAGAAAGAAACAGACATCTTCCTGAATCCCTCCTTACCTGTGGAATTTGTCCTTCAGGATAAGTATGAAATTCTCAGAAGTCATTAGGGGACAGCAAAGGGAAAAAAAAAAAAGGAAAAAAACCCAAAAGGACAACGCAACAAGAAGATATAGGAGTATATTTATCTCTAAAGCATACAATGAATGAATGATGTGCAGCCTGCTGTAAATATCTGAACCCCTTTTGTTCTCCTATTCTTGCTGTGAATTTGAAGGTCATTTGAGAGTCCTTGTCTTTGCTGGAAATGAGGTCCCAAAATTGCTATAAAAGCAAGTCTTCTTGATGTACTGTTTCTGATCTCAAGAGAAAATTCCATAATTTTCAAATGAAAAGTAGGAGAATGTGGAACTTACTTACTGCACCTGCCACAGCATGGTATTTAGGGAGTTCATTGTTATAAGCAAAGATAATGAAAACTACAGCTCCTGCACACAGTGCTCCTAGCACCTCCAGACCAGCTTGTGGTGTTTTTCTGACTACAAAAAACAGTTTCTTGTCCTGAAACTTTTCCTATTTACTTCTTCACACACTACAAATGCAAAGCCATGAAGTTAAGCTGCAATTTCTCGGAGCAAGGAGAAAACCTGATCATTTTACACCCTTTTTTGCTGAAAAATTTCAATTTTAGAAGGAAAAAACCCCCTACATTCATGTGCATTGTAAATACGCTAATGTATATCATTCTACCAGAAGAAACAGATGATAAACAGCATTTTTAATAATGTAAAAATTATCTGCTAAAAAAATGCACATAGGTCTCTGATAGTAAGGCTTCTGATAAGGATTATTAATGAGTTCGGTATATTTTTATATCAGTGTGATCATGGTCAGCATGGCTTTCATTACACCATATGACTGGTGTTGTATACGACACGTATAGACTGATATATATGAGACAATAGGTCTTGGGTGATTGTTTACTACACATCTTATAATTAATATTTTCTAGAATTCCTTTCAGCTCCTTAATCATTTTCATTGATGATATTCCTTTGCCAGTAGCTAACCAGGAAACAAACTTCAACCAACCAAACAAAATAAATTCACAGGATCTCAGCTTTTCTTTTTCAATTCAGCTAATTAAGGATTAAAATATTCTAAATATACTTTTCCTAGCAAAAATATCTAATTGGAGGTTAAAAAAAGGTTTAAACATCTATCCTCCTTTAGCATTGCTCCTAAAACACGTTATTTTTATGTTATCCTTCTACTTACTAAAGTAGATACTTTCACAGTGCATCAAACACAGAGTATGTAAAGCTGAGGTGGATGGAAAATAAAACCACAAATTGTTCCCACCACTGGTAGTGTAAAATAGAAGATTGAATGATTACTAAGAAATGTTAAGACAGAAAATATTTTAAATATATGTGAAGTACAGAACATCTTCAAGAAAGAGATGAGGTTTTTTAAGATATGCAAATCAAGGTTGATTCTGCTTCTTATTTCCCACTCTTACTCATCCCAACCAATAGAGGGCACATGAATTTTGTTCTGAGTTTTTTAAAAATACGAACATTCACATGTGTATCATTTTTGGACCGTTCATTTTGTTTAATTTTTATCAAATAGTTCTCTAAATGTTAGTGAGAGGGGGTGTCCTTATTCTTTTGGTTTACTTTCTTTTATTTGTCTATAAGACTTGAAAAAAATTTCTTTTTAGGAGTTATATTAGTGTAGTTTTTTTGCAGTTATAAACTCTCTGTGAAGATACATTATTTTTAATGTTTCTCTAAATAATCACCAATGAATTTGGAAGGACAAGTAAAAAGTAAAGCTCATCTATGGTTTGCTTCTGGGGTTTTTTTGTTGTATTACAATCTAGCTGAGTAAATCTATTAGTTACAAATATTTCATAAAGTCTAGACATCCCAGTGTTATCAAAGCTATACAGTAGGCAGCCCATGCTGAGATGTTGTAATAGAAATCTGTGTATGTCTCTTTCTTTGCCTGGATGGCTTTGTTCAAATTATTGTAAAATTTGACAGGAGATGAAAAAACCCCATTTCCATAAGATCAATAATAATTTTTTGCTAGATTGATGAAGTCTTTATTAATGTAAATGGATGACACTTTAAAATAGGCTATTACTAATTTGTGCAGCAAAGAAAAGGTGCTTTATGCTGCTCTATATTTCTGATCTATTGCACAAACCATAGATAGCATCAGTGCATAGGTAAAGACACCAGAATATACTCATTTATGTTTAACCAAGAAAGAGCTGCAATCCTATTTTTACTTTGGCTTTCCATGGTCTTTTTTTTTCATAGTGTAACATTAACCTAGTCATACAGTGAATAACAGAAATAAAAAATGAAAAAGGATCAGAGCAGAACAGCTTCAAACATTCTCAGGGTAACTGTTTTGTGAGAAACACCTCCCACTGTGTAAGCTAAATAGTATTGACATGAGAATAACAGCTCAATGGTTGGAAAACTATGGTTTTTCTTTGCAAATAATAGAAATAAGGGAGTGTGGGGAGGTTACATTTAGTGTCTTAGCATACTTTATATGTTACAGATCAACAATCTGCATCTTCATCTTAGTAGCCATTTGTTCACGGAGCAGTAGAAAATTTTCTGCCCACATCTGCTAATGCGGAGATCACAGCTGGAGTATTTCTGCTCATGTTTAGAGCAAGAAGAAAAGAAAATGGAAAGAAAGATATTCTGGAAGCACAAGAACAAGGAAGTTTTACTTTAAGTACTTAAAATGATTCCTGATTTCTTTCTGACACAGTGATTTCCTGGAGCAAGTTCAAAAATGTCTTCTTGGTTTATTGTGATGGCCTCTATTGAAGACAGTGTTTTGTAAAAATTCAATTTGAAGTGGAGCTCAAAGCAAGGGGAGAAGTAGATTAAATGAATGCACTTTCTCTAAATAGAAACTGTGGTGATATGAAATTCCATTCATGACTGTTTTCCAATAAAAATCCATAAGTAAGGTAACAAATGACCAAAAAAAGCATATGAAAATCTCAGTAACAGGTAGAACTTCCTCCATGAAAGCTTAATTGCTTTATCTTTTCAGTAAGACATGGAGATTCTGTTTTGCCTAACTGTAAGATAAGCACTTCTGCTATTCATTGACTCTTCCATTGAAATGAGCTCTTCATTATATGACCACAAGATACATAAATTGAAGGAAGACATGTGTGGTAATCGGTGAACACCTGTGTGTTGGGGCTGCCATGGGACTTGGTCGCAGGTTCCCGTGAAGTTAATGTATTCCAGTTTAAATTCCCCGGTTGGCTGATGGCCTTAGCCCCTCGTCACTCCCCTGGGACTCTCCCACTGGTCCCTGCTCCCTGACCCCGCCTTCCCCTAGCCCCGAGAAAAACTCGTGTTAGTCCTTTGTACTCTGGATTTGCCTGGTCTCCCCTTTGATGGGTGAAGATGCAATAAACTTGCCTGTCAGAATATAGGCCACAGCAGATCCCCTTCCCAGCTCTTTGTTACTGACTGTTACTGACTCTGCCCTGGCATCGGTGGGACCCCACGGAACTGGGCAGAAAATAGTAACAGACATGATACCAAAGGAAGATAGATTTCAAAGTAAATAACTTGATAGTATTCACAAAAGAGAAGAAAATGTACAAGTCAAACGAACACCTGGTTGAAAATGGTCATAAAAATCATGCTGTTGCTGAATAGAAGTTTTAGTTACTTACACCATACTAACAGATCTTTTCAGATACACACACTGCGTCCAAATTTTTATTACAGTATAAAAAAATGCCTCAACCTGGCCTCTCTTTATATGTGCAAGTGCTTTTATATATGCAAGACCAGTACAGTGTTACCTAAATTACAGCATGGAGTATTGGCCCTAGTTTTATCTTCTGCGTAATTTCAGAGAATACTCAACTGTGCTAAAATGCATATTTATTTGAGATCTTTTCCCTCTGCTCTTAACTGAACTGCTCTCCTAAAAAAAAAAAAAAGCTCTGCATTCACTGTTGACAATTTTTGTTCTGCTGTAGTAACTGAAGAAATTGCATTCACAGACAAGACGCAATTAGCATTTTCTTACTGTAATCAACTAATTGTGCAGGCTCTTCTGTGCTTTATGTGGCACCTTTAATAAATGAAATCTTGAGGTAAAGAAATAGCAGAGACTGCTACTGGAGGTCAGTCAGTCACAAACTGGACATAAAGGTGTTCATCCTCTAGAAAATAGGTCTTGATGCTCCTGACAGGGCACTACTGCAGTGAGTATCACTGTCATATGAGTGGGATTGAGGTCAAGTTGCCAATAAACAGCCAATGTTAGGAATATAAAAGTCACATGACAATAGAAATAGTACCTTGAGTGCTACTTGTAATCTATCTATTAATTACAAATCGCACAGGTGAGGTCAAGTGCAACCTGCTGATCTCTCTAGAACAATTATTGATAAATCAATTGTATGACCCGACAAATTATAACGTACAAACAGATCAGTTGTTATGTTAGTGGCATCAAAAAGTCAAATAACATTTTATTTTTCACTTAGTGTTTCTCAGATTTTCCGTTTGACCTCACGAGTGGAGTATTGATTTTTAGCTACTTGTTGACTAGAAGGGGATGGTCATGCGGTGTTATTGTCACTTTGACATTTGCTCTGTAAGAAGTTATGCATGGTAAAGATTTCTGGTCTGAACTTTGATTAAAGAGGAGTCATATGTCAATAACAGTCTCGTGGTTTCAAAACAAGTAAAATCAAACTCCTAGAAGGATTAAACACTGAAATATTTAAAACAGCAGATGTCTAGCTTGATCCCTAGACACAGCTATAATTCAATGACTGAACAAAACTGAGGATAGTGAGTTGGAATAAAAAGTACTGAGCAGCAGTACTCAGTACCTCATCAGAGGTTTCAGCTATAGTGCACATTATTTATTAAACTGTCAATCTGCCGTAACTAGAAAAGCATTAGAGTTTCACAGCAACCAGCTCAGGATCATCTGGGAGTGCTGTATCAGTAAGTCTTGAAATCATTATCCAGATGCTTCAGGGTAAGGCAGTGGCTGCCAGTAAAGTCAGTGATAATTCTGACTAATTCTGGCTACATAGGGACATCTTTTTTCTTTTCACACCAGAGCAACTGGTAATCACCGCATGGAATAAAGCAACAATAGACTGGGAGTTTAAAATGGAAATGTCAACCATCCCTGCAAGCATGATAGTGACAGTGAAAACCACTGTTTTTTTCTCTCAGGTTCTGAAAATGCCCTTGACAGAATAACAATCGGAAGAATCTGTTGAAAAGAGTCCTCCCTAAAGGTAATCTGAAGAGTAAAGACCACACTGACATGATTTTCTGCTCACAGGCAAAATCAAGAAATGTTCATAAAACAAAGCCAAAGTCCATGTACACTCCCTGCCTCTAACCAAATTCATTAGTATTGGGATTCTGCAAAAACATCTATAGAGATTTCTGTTCAGGCACATAAATGGCTGCCCATTTTAAATTGGTAAGTTTTAGCAGCAAAGCTGAAACCTTTGCAACTACTTTCTTTACCTAAAATGGAACCAGACAAGGTGTGGTGCTTTAGTAGTTCAGGGAAACTTGGTTTGATGGGCAGGTTGCTAGACCAATTAAATAAGCTGGTAACGCCTCTGTGATGTACATATTTAAGAAAGAAGAGACGGCGAGAAGCTCTTTCTCCTGCTTCCCCACTGAGGGGTGCCAAGGGGGGGCCCCCAGGCCTCCTCCCAGAGCAGGCTGCTGGGGCCCCCCAGTGCAGTGGCTGAGGCCAGGCGGCCGGGAGAAAGCTACCCCAGAGCCACGAGCAGCCAGGTGGCTGGAAAACCCCCCCAGCTGAGGCTGGGACCATGCGGCCGAGATTCATCTGAGGCCACCACGGCCCACGTGGTGCTGGCCGGCCCCTGAGGCCGGTGCAGCTCAGCCCGAACCAAGGGAAGAACACCACGCAGCCGGCAACGAAAGACAGGGCGAGTCTTTCCCCGATGCAGAGCCTGAACAAGATCAACTTCTCAGCCGAAAACTTACAACTCCCAGCTTTCTCCCAAGTCAGAGAGAAAGAAAAGTGACGCCACAGGAGGAGGTTAACATGGCGGCCCCACAGTTGATGGAGGAAGGCAGAGAGAGAAGGCGCTCTCAGTGCCAGAGTTGAAATTCTCCTGCAAGCCTGTGGTGAGGACTATAATACAACAAATTGTTTTCCCTATAATTCATGGGATGAGGTGCAGAAATCCATGCACAGCCCCTGAAAGAAAAGGGCCCACACCAGAGCCTATAGATACTGGGAGAGAGGCTTTTAGAGATTGAAGAAGAGAACCTTTGTTTTCAGGCTGGAATAGCTCATCTTTACAAGACTAAAATTCCATTACCATTATGACCCATGATGGCAGTTGTGGGAAGACTGCAAAATTCATGGGAAGGATTTTTCAATGCAGCAGATTTTGGGCGGACTGTTGTTCGTGAAGTTTGAAACCACGTTAGGGAAGTTCACAGAGAGCTATCTTCCACGGGAAGAATCCCACAGCACAACAGAAGAAACTCTTTTCTTTAAACATAAAGAAAGACTCTTAAGAAATGAAATACTGCCCAAAACCCCATGTTGGTTCCTGTTGCATGGGTTGGTGGAAAGAGGGAGGTACTGGAGAGAAAGGTGTTCTGAAAGTTTGCCTTGGTTTCTCATTATTGCTTTTATTTTTAATTTGGTTAGTAATACATCTTCTTTATACTCTAAGTTTGGACCTGTTTTGCTTTGAAGTTTTCCTTTTCCCTCAATAATCCTTACTTCATCTCTTGAAAAGGAAGTTTTAATTTCCCCTTCTCTGCTCAGCTATAGCAGAGGCAAGTAAGTGACTAGTTTTTCGTGGTACTTGGTGCCTAACCACTGTCAAACCACCATACAAAGCAGTATGTTTGGACAGGTTTCGTTTATTATTATATGAGTTAAAGCAGAGGTATCATATCTATATATGTGAAAGTACACTGTTTATTACAAATGATTTCATCTCAGAAGTCTTATTGTTAGCAGAAAGCATGTTAAACCTATTGTAAAAATTGAAATTGAAGGACAGTTCTAATATCACATGAATACCAAATTAAACATGCCTAAAACGAGAGTCGCACAGAGGACAGCAACAGTCGTTACATTACTGTACATTACAGTTTTACCAGTTACTGGTAAAAGCAGCATAGCTGGAATGAAGACATGGGTCTTCAAATAGCAACTACCCTGCAATTGTTCTTACCACTTCTCTATGTGTCTGAGTCTTCTTTTAGAGCTGTCACATTAAATGATCAGCCAGCCATAGGCTGCCTTCATGCTCTTGGTACAAAATGGTTAAATGTCTTAAATAGTGAGCCTCAAAGCATTGCCTGTAGCTGGTATCAAAGCAACACTCCTGCGAGCTGCACCCGACATCTGCTGCATATATCAAATAACCAACCATCCATAAGTATTTTGTATGGACAGTTTAAATACAATTAATGGTTAAGACTGACCCATTGAACATTACTGAGACATTCTTAAGGTAAATCTTCAGTCACAGAACATCAGCCTCACAACATGAGATACAATTAAAGGTCATCTGCTATGGCAGAGAACATATGCTGATGTTATCAAACATATGGAGAAAAAAAAGGAAAATTACACTGAACACAAGGCAACAAAATAAAATAAGTATAGTGTGGACATGATGCTGCATCTGTCACATCCCTGGATGTGAGTGTGCTGCAAAAATTTAACAGAAACCCCACAAGTAAAACTGCCCATGTTTTAAGTTGACAGGGGAAGTTTTTGACAGTGTAGAATATGTCATCAGTAGCAAAACACCTTATCAAAACCTGAAAAGTGCCAGTATCATTGTGAACAGTCTACTGGCAACACTACACTGCCAAAATAAACAAGCAAGCAAACAAGTAATTAGTTTCAAATTATATCTACTGAAATACAGGAATTCCTGAGAAGGCTTCCCACAAACCTCAAAACAGTTTTCCACAGAAATTTTCTTTAAGGGAAATTCCCCCTCGAGTATAGCCCAGCACTGAAATGAAGAGATTGTTTCTAACAGCCACAAAGTAGACCAGCTGTATATGTAGCAGTTTTGTCATCAGTTTCACAGATGTTTGCAAATCTTAGGTGTCCCAGCTGTTTGATGGTTATTCATGTCTTCTGTGGTTCAAGGGACTGAATTGCACTTCAAATTCTTTCTCTCTGTTGTATGGGTGTGACACCACGTGGTGTCAAGAAGTTATGAGGACGGGCAAATACATGAGGAAGGTGTCCTGGGAGCATAGGTGACAGCGTGACGGACAGGGTAGGGATCTCACCAAACAGAGGTCCGATCCCCAGTAGTTGATCAAGGAGAGCAGAGAAAGATCAGTGACATTAACTAGGTTAGAAAAGGTCCTTGGTTGTCTGGGGAGGGTCACGGGGATGGGCAATATGTGGGGGTCTGGGCCACTAAAGTACAGCATGGGCACCCATACAGCATAACCCAAGCAAGAGTCAGGACAAAGGGAGAAATATTGGCCCACAGAGACTGTTCCCAGGCCTTGTCCCAGGCCACTTCACAGTAAAGCTGGCCCTCACCACCTGCATCCCAGCCCTGGGAGAAGGAAAGAGGTTGACAAATCTGTTGGTGTGTGGCTGCTTTTCTGAACTAGATGAGACTTAAACCTTTACCTCATCGTAATCCCAAATGAAATGTTATTGCTTTTGTGAGGCTTGCAGATAGGTCAATATTCTTCATTACTGGAAGCAGAAAAGAGAAGGTGTGACTGTATGACTCTATAAGCCATGTGAGTGTAAATCAGTTCTTCTTATTATTAGTACATGTAAAAACTGTCCCCCTGTAACAGAAGCCTGCAGAGACCTAAACTACTGAGAGCTAGCACTGCCTCTTTCCACTAGAAATAAATTTGTATCATTGGGAATATCCATTAAGGGCAAAGCAATACGAGTAAATTGGATGCCCTGAATGTAGACTGTATTAAATGTGAGAATATGATCTACATACTTCATCTACAAACAGATAGTTTGCTCAGGTGCTTTTTAACTTTGTCCAGATGTAGCTGAATTGCATTTCTCAGCTACCAACCGTACTTGCTTGGTGTGTGAAAAACATCTCCTATGTTTAGAATTGAACACACAGAAGCCCCCCAGGAGCCTGTTTCCCTCTGCCTTGAAGATCCTTTTAATAGCAGGCATTAGTTTAGAATTACAGGACCAAACTCAGTCTCACAGAGTACATGTGGTATTTCTATTGAGTGCACCTCAGATGTTCCCAATAATCCTATGGATAGACAAACAGGGACCCAGACATTGAATTTTCAGTTCACTTTTAATTTAGGGGTACTAAGGAATAAAAACCATGTTGAAAAATTGAGCCAACACCATCCATTTTAAATTCCTTCTGCACATTTGAATCTGACGCCTCTTTGTCTTAACCCTACAAAATCTTCTTATGTTGCATATAGAGTTAAGTTACGAACACAGTGGAACATCTTGATGTAACTGAACACAGAATCATAGAGTCATAGACTCATTTAGGTTGGAAAAGACCATTAAGACCATCAAGTCCAACCATTAACCATTAACCTACTACCAACTGGTTCAGATGACAACAGATTTCAATGCTGATCAAAATCACAAAAAAAATCCAAAACAGTCTAGTCACTGTATTTCAATGAATAGCAAGCAGTCTTTATATAAGGTTTTTATGGTTTATAAAAATCACATTATAAAATAAGTAATTGCCACAAACAGAAATTTAGAAATTGAGACGATAGTGGAGTTATCATTATATAGAATATATAGTCATATATAGTCATCATTATATAGATTAGAATAGTCAAATTCTTATACCTTCTCATAAGATACCTAAAGTGTTTCACTTTTTTTTTTGATCAGTCATTAAATACATAGAATTTCACAAAATTTCTGGGAAAGATTATCAGCTAGAGCATAGAATCAGATTATTGTTGATTAAGTTAGGAGTGATATTGTAAAAAAATAGCTTGTTGTTCAAAAGCATGATTTACTGCACATAGGATGGAACAGGGAACAAGGCTGATTTCTGACAATGAAGTACTGCTTCTTGGATATTCAAACTATAAATGAGAGATTTCTGAGGGACAACACTTCAAAACAAAATCCAATGTACAGCATCCATGATGAAATATCTTGCAGTGCAGTTCCATTGAATGGCAAACTGTTTATGAGAACTGAATAATTTTCAACATAGAAAGAGCAGTCATCAATCTCTCTCCTTGTTGAAGTTTTGTAGTTTAAGCACTGAATAATCAAACAGGCCATTAAAAGTGCTAGTTAATAATAACTATTTGAAAAGCTCATGTGATAGGAGATAGTGCTTCCATGTGACTGACTGCTTTGTATATGCCCTGGTATCAATATACTGTGAGAACAGCATATGGTTTCTTTGATGGAAAGTAATGGAAAACGACAGACTGTTTGAAGATGCTGTGGTGCCAGTTCCATGAATAATGCCTTAAGTAACAGGTATAATCAGTGCAATTTAATAGTCTGCAGCCTCTAGAGATACAACAGCAGCATACAGAGGAATTACCCTTGTACTAGGACCACCTGACACTTATATTATTTTCCTTGATTTTATTTGATTGAGACTACACTAAAATATCTCTTGAAAAAGGCAGAGTCAGAAAAAAACCCGTTATGTTCTGAATCAGCATTAATGTAGTATACATGTTCTGTGCAATTTACCTTATAACAAT
The DNA here is from genome assembly GCA_013398055.1 of Ifrita kowaldi. Taxonomy (NCBI): domain Eukaryota; kingdom Metazoa; phylum Chordata; class Aves; order Passeriformes; family Cinclosomatidae; genus Ifrita; species Ifrita kowaldi. The sequence goes on from VZRS01012640.1 coordinate 112,891, forward strand.
AAGTACAAATTTCAAAATCCCTTTTCCCTGTTTTAAATCGAACATAAGTTTTAGAGCTCAAAATTTTATAGGAAGAACAATTTTATGGTTGTCATTCATGCACTGAAACCATTTTCCATATTGTGAAATGCCGTTATGCCATTTCAAATGATACAGCACACTGCACGTATACCA
>VZRS01012640.1:117284-161430 GCA_013398055.1 Ifrita kowaldi
TATATATATATATATATATATAAACATATGAGTTGGAAACAGGTCTTGTTAACATTTTTGTTTCGCCTAAAAGTCATTTATTATAAGCTTTCTTTCTATGGGCAGATGCTGATAGACTGAACCAAGCAGCTGTAGTTTCAACATTTGGGAATATAAAAAAAGAAGAAAAGAAAAGAAAAATACAATGCATATGAGCCTAGCCTCCTTTTCTTTTCTTCTAGTACCCAAATTTAGTCTCACTAAAAGGTCTGTGTACTTTTACTTACACATAATCTCATTAGTGAGTTCATCATTGTCTAAGTTATGCACTTTGACTTGGAATTCCATGTAATTACTAGATTTGGTAGTAATGAAGATGTCATAAATAGGGAGAATTGTCTAAACATCCTCTGGAGAATATTTGTAACAGAAGCAGGTAAATTATTTCACAGCTACATGGNCACCTGACACTTATATTATTTTCCTTGATTTTATTTGATTGAGACTACACTAAAATATCTCTTGAAAAAGGCAGAGTCAGAAAAAAACCCGTTATGTTCTGAATCAGCATTAATGTAGTATACATGTTCTGTGCAATTTACCTTATAACAATAAGTACAAATTTCAAAATCCCTTTTCCCTGTTTTAAATCGAACATAAGTTTTAGAGCTCAAAATTTTATAGGAAGAACAATTTTATGGTTGTCATTCATGCACTGAAACCATTTTCCATATTGTGAAATGCCGTTATGCCATTTCAAATGATACAGCACACTGCACGTATACCAAAAGTGTTTTTAATTTGATTATTTTCCTATACCAAAAGTAAGTCTGCAAATAAATTGAAAAAAAAAAACAAACCTGTCTTGCAGAATGCTGCTAATAGATTTTGCATGAAGAATATGCTGGTTTGTATTTAATGATAATAGAAAAGCTCTGTGGAAGAGATTTATACTTAGGGACACATAATCCTCTTGGCAGTCAGGTCTTACATTATGATGTCATGACTCCATAGCAGCGAATATGAATTAGGGTAAATGACTTGGGACACAGGATTACAGTCCTAGTATTTACACTTTTACTCAAGGAAAGGTGCCTGTGTTTCTGAGTTAAAAGTTCCATTTTCTACCTGACAGATGAGCTACAGTGATGTATGTCCAGGTTTCAACTTCATGAATCTATTCTGATTGCTATATATCTGCTTTTGAAAAGACAACTTGGCAGATCTCACTTTAAAAAAAATGCATGATGGCTTTTTAAATAGCATTCTACAAGTCAAAAGGGCAGTGAGTTAATTTTGTATGTGTGCAGATATATACATTCAGGTGTATTCATATAAGTACACATCCTACAAATAAGAAAAAGCACTGGTAATCTAGGATGGGTTAATGTACGAAACATTTTTGAAATGCAAAATAAAGTGATCTAAAAATAATAAAGTTAGTCATCACAAATAAGGTGCTATAGAACACTACTGCTCATTAAATGAAATATTCTGTATTATAATAATCTGTTCTGGTCTTTCCACCCTTTTTTCACTGCAGTTCTAATTGTCTGTGTGAATACTTCATGTTGTGCAGCTCTTAACCAGTATATGCAAAAATCTATTATAATATGTTGGGGCCAAATTGCTATATTTTACATTTATAGCAACTTTAGAACATCTAAGGTTTTTAACTGAATTCTTAGGAGCTCAAATTCTCATTCATTATCAGAAACATAGTGTTTCTTATGATGAAAGTATTTCTTATTCATAGAGTTAGTAAAAATTTGGTCTTGTAAAGAGTAATACATTTGAGCATGAAAAATAAAAGTTTCTCCTTTCTAAACTGGCCTTCGTAAATATATTTCATTCACACCGGGGAAATTTTGCATCCAGGAAAGGTGATTTCAGTAGCAATCTACAACCCTTTTTTTCCCTACATATTGTGTGAACCTGTTAGGACCTTCCAGCTACCCAGTTTGAAACCTCCCTTGTCAGCCCATTCTAACATTCAAGAACCCTCTATCATTTGCATGTCAGTCATTTCTGACAGAACTGTATCTGATTTTTATTGTTTGCTTTCTTGACAATAAAGATTTTCTAATGCTAAAAAGTTCTCCTGTGTTCCTACCACAATGAAAACCATAGCAGATACAGGAGTGGTTGTAGGCCTGGAGGATTAACTTTGTTAGCAACATCTCTTACCATTTAGTTTATTCAGAATAACTGCGATATTCTTTATAATCTAGTTTTTTTGTTGGACTAAGGAGACAAATCAAGAAGGGACAGACTGAATCATTTCTCCATCTATTGTATTGGTTCAGTTTCTGAACATTTAAAATTACTACAAAATTGTACCACTTGCCTGAACTTATTCAACTGTAACGAAAAAATGCCCGGCCTGAGAGTATCAATTGCAGCTTCCAGTGGTGTCACAGCAGCATAAAAGAGGTGCAATGAACAGTTATCATCAGAATAGCTGAGTAAAGTTTCATATGACCAACTCTTTGATATTCACAGTTGTTTAGCACATGTCCTCCATATACTGTGCATGATACCAGAAGAAAGAAACAAGAATGCAAAGTAAATGTAAGAACTTTCATGGGACGACAGAGTTTAACACAGGGAGTTCTGCCAGGTCAGATTTAAGCAGGGGGTCAAAAGCTAAAATTGCTGGTTTGGAGTTTGAGATAAGACAAAACAGTTTTCCTAGGGCAATCCTACATCAATTATAACATATTTTAAAAATATTGCTATGTGAAGGATTACTGTTGAAATTCTATTGTCTTGTTGGTTTAAAACGACCAGCAACGAGAAAAAAAATCCCATGCACAGAGGACTGCATTTGAAATCCCCTGCAAAAAGATGTATGCCCAACTACAACGCTGTTACGTTAAGTTCCAGGCATAAATAACAGCAAAGAAGAATGCAGATGTCTTCTGAAAGCTGAAGACTTACCAACCCATTTGCAGTAGACTTCTCTCCTGTTAAGTGACTAGTGGGATGTGCAATATCATACAGACCACTTGTTATGATGTGGACATTGCTGATTCATGCTGACAGCTTGGGCCTACCTCAAAGATTGCCATTCTATGGTTGTGAGTTCATGAACCATAAAGGGAGATTCTTCAGCTCCACCTCTCAGCATGGAAACCTGTAAGCAGAGACCAGAAGGAAGTTCATGACGTACCCACCAGAGCTGGTATGAGCATTGGTACTTCTAAACTTAGGTCAATGCATCGCAAACGTCAATGATTCATAGCCAACCAAATTGTGGTCAAAACTACTGCAGGAACTTTATATGCTATACTTCTGTGGGAGGGCTAAAACAGCCCTTTGCAATGCCCTTGGTGGTTCTGAAGGTAGATGTGGTAGAAGTGTACAGAGAAGCAATAATTTTCCACAGCAGGCCAGCACAGAATTGCCCAGCAGAGCCGAGTAACCAGATGGCTCTAGTGGCTCTTTCATGCATACACACACACTCATCTGACATTTTCTCATCTGGGCAATTCAATAGTCCAACAGAAACTGGAAATATTGTTATCTGCTCTGCTCAACATTGTTTTTTAGTTTTGCATTATCTTAGTGTCTTTATTTTTGTCTTTACCATCTTACTTCTGGGTGCAAGGGAAGTCAGAGGGTAGATGGCCTGACTATTTCAGCTTTCCATTTCTCCTACAGCAGGGAGGAGATTGGATGGGAAGAGCAGTGCAGTCCTTCCTTTATCACCAGAAAAATATGTGGAGAGATGAAAAGTCTTAAAGATCTGTGAAGACACAATGAACTGCTCTGTTGCTTGTACAACAGCCTCTCCACAGCCCCCTGTCTCTCAAGAACAAAGACTCCTGTAAGGAGTGCAGACATAGACTCTTTCCTTTGTTGACCATTTCCAGGGAAGACTGATTGAATAAGAACTGTGAATAGGATGATTCATCGTGTGATGAATATTCCTTATGCTTTCCGTCTCACTGTGGCATAGAGGCCACAGCTGCAGAGCATGCACAAGAAGGTTGAGCTGCCAAAGACATTCCAGCAAAGAGAGGATTTAATGAGGCTGGGTAATGTCATGTGAAGGAGAGGAGTGACAAAAACAGATGATTGAGATGCCCTGTGGAAATGTCAGTGTCTCACTAGCCTTCACTGACTGAAGAGAGAGTCAAGAGTTCCTGCCAGAGGAGTGGGAAAGGCCTTTGAGTACTGTAATCTATCATGCTGAAGAAGGGGAGAACCTAAGTACACCAGATCTATGAAACATAGCCTGGTACATGAGCCCTTGGGAACTTTAATTCCTCTTTTATGTTCAGCATCCAACACCAGTGTTGAACAAGCTGGTTCTAGTTGTCTGAGACCTATGAACTGGGATTCTGGCACAATTTGAGTTATGTCAGTGTCCTCCTGATCCATCCCAAAGTCACATACAAGTACTGGAAAGCCAAATGCTCAGCAGAATGGGCCTTTTGTACCAGAGTAGAATAAGTCATTGATAGGGCCCAGGGTTCTGGTCAGGCTAGGGGGAAAGCCAACCTCACCTTGTAGTATCCACCCCCTCACCAGGATGCAAGTGTTGTGGATGGGTGTTGTGACTACTTTCTTCCCCTTTGAATGAACCCAACTGCACACCAGCATTCAGGAGCTGATTGTGGACAGTGGCTCAATGACTGGTGGCCCAGTGAAGCAAGTGTGGTTTTCCTTTGCCATTGGAAACATCTTCTTTTCCTTAAACTAGAAATAGATTTGTTCTCTGTTCTTTTCACACCTAGCAGTATAGTGTCAGAAATCCTACAGATAACAAACCTCTCAGACTTTTCTTAACATGGCATGACAAGAATGATAGTTTCCTTAAGCCATTTTCACTTCTCTGAAAGTAAAGACTGAAGTACTTCTGGTTTCTACAGGTTTTTTTTGATGAGGCTTTTTTGAGGGGGGAGAGGTAATGGGAAAAAGAAAAGACATAAGTAGGAACAAAATAGGAAAAAATTAAAACACAATGAAAGGTGGAATTATATATATATATNAAAAGAAGAAAAGAAAAGAAAAATACAATGCATATGAGCCTAGCCTCCTTTTCTTTTCTTCTAGTACCCAAATTTAGTCTCACTAAAAGGTCTGTGTACTTTTACTTACACATAATCTCATTAGTGAGTTCATCATTGTCTAAGTTATGCACTTTGACTTGGAATTCCATGTAATTACTAGATTTGGTAGTAATGAAGATGTCATAAATAGGGAGAATTGTCTAAACATCCTCTGGAGAATATTTGTAACAGAAGCAGGTAAATTATTTCACAGCTACATGGATGATAACAACAGTAGCAAAGAAAAAGTAGACAGGATGAAAGAAGACACAGAAATGAGTGTAAAAGGATAATACGAAGAAGCAAGTTAGTTTTCAACTTCAGAAGGATGAAAGAGGAAGATAATAGGAAAAGAGAAGAGACAGTGCAGAAATTGTGATTGAAGAGATGTGTGGATTGCAATTAGTGAATGGTAATTAAGGTGGTGAAAGACTGGCTGTATGTATTTAACATAGTCATGAAAAATATACACTAAAATTTTGCAGGGGTTGAAGTATAGCTAAGGGTAATTGAGAACATGTACAATAATTTGTCAAACAAGGACAGAGAGGAAAAGATATAAAATACCCATGTGAAAAATCCTTTGGTGTAAAAGGGTTAACCAATGGCTCTTCTACTATAATTCCCAGCAGGCTGCTCCAGGAAAAAGCTGGCACAATACGACCACAGTTTCCAAGGAAAGCCTGAAGCCTTATTGAACCAGACCTATGCATTAATCATTACAAATAGGTTCCTGTAAATAATATAATTCTTTACTTTTTGGAAAGCAGAACAGTTCAGAGCACAAAACTGCACTAGCTGCATATTTTGCAATTATCATACTAGAGGCAAAAAAAAGGTGAAGTTAATATTTGGAGTTAGCTGTTGGTTTTTGTTTGGTTTGTATGTTTGAGGTTTGCTTGGTTTTTTTTGTTTGGTTTGGGTTTTGTTTGTTTGTTTGTTTTTCTCACAGGAGTTGTAGATTATAACTACTATACTATATACTACTATAATCTAGTCTTTGGGCAACAGTGAAAGTTTATCTAGAAAAACACAGCTGGAAAATATTTTGCTACATAAATGCTCCAATTTTTAACACTGCTAATTTATAGTATTAACAGTACGTTGCCATCATACAATCATTGAATCATGGAATATGCTGAGTTGGAAGGGACCCACAAGGATCATCGAGTCCCACTCCTGGCCCTGTATAGGGCAACCCAGGAGTCACACCATGTGCCTGGGAACCTTGTCTAAACACTTCTTGAACTCTGTCAGGCTTGGTGCTGTGACCACTTCCCTGGGGAGCCTGTTCCAGTGCTCAACCACCCTCAGAGTAAAAAAAACCTTTTCCAAATACCTAAGTTAAACCTCCTGACTCAGCATCATGCTGAGTATGAAAAAGCTTTTCCAAATATCTAAGTTAAACCTCCTGACTCAGCTTCATGCTGAGATGTATGCATGTTATTTTGGGTTTTTTCCTTTTTTTTTAAGTCAACCTACTTGACAAAAAAATTGAAACACACCAACTTAGTTTTACTTCTAAATCACAAACTAAATCATTTTTTAAAAAAATTTCTGTAGTGAAATATTCTCCCCACTCAAGATGTTGTCTGCTATTTACAAAGAGCACTTGCAGAAAACTCAGGGCTACTAACATAACAAGGGCAATCAACAAATACCTAACAACTCATATTTTGCTTCCTATTCTCTGATAAGATTTCATATGCATTAGCTGTGCCACAATGGAGATCAATGCCACCTGAGTTGCAGTTCTGAAGCCACTGACGTTATATTGGATCATGTGATCTATCAGATCTATTTTGGCTGAAGAAATAGAGGATCTGGAGGGCAAACAAGAATTTAGTTTTTTTCTCCTTTTTTTCCTGAACGATAAAACCTTTCCACATCGTTGTTATGTGTGTAGGATACTCAGTGCAAGTTGATGGAACTCCTATCCTCTGTTACCAGTTTTCTATATTAGCATCCACCCCTCTAGGTATTCCAAATTCAGTACAATTCTCTGTGGATCTCAAACCTTTTCAGATCCGCAGACCCTTTGTGAAAGTTCTGTGCTTTCCTGATCCTCATTTATTTGTTGACTTGTTTGTTTGTTTGATGATGAAAAATTAATTGCTTATTCCGTCATTGTCCAACTATGCACAGAATGTTCATTTAGCATGTTGAATTATGTAATGCAGACACACACCATGACTTAAAGAGGAAGAAATTATCAAAACTCAAGACAGAACAATTTATCTTTAGGTGAATACTCAGAAAAGAAAAAAAATAGAACATTTAGAAAAAAAAAAAAGCTGTCTTAAAGAATACTTACTTGAATGGAAAAAAGAGGGAATTACAAGTCTATTTTATTCTGACATAGAGAATTCCCTGTCTCAGTATCCCTTGTATTATCATCAGTAGTTACAAGTCTCTGTTTTGTGGAAGGTCTGTTAGGAAACATCATTTCAAAAGCACTTCAGCAGCTAATTTTCTAAGCTCGCCTAAGGATTTTAACACTGCTTTATAATATGAAGTAGGGTATAGATATAAAACAGTAAAGAAATATTTCTGACCAAATGATGGAAAAGTTGATAAAATATTAACATAAACTTGTATTTATATTTATAACCAAAGGTACTACTGCTGTATTTTTTGTTGACTCAGTAAAAATAGCTGATACTTACAGCATTATATCTGATGAATTTATATTCACAATTCTGTTTTCAAGAACCACAGTTTATGTACTCCAGCACTTAAGTCCACGGGCAGCACTATCTGTAAATATGAGCCATTAAACTCCAAAGTTATTCTACAGGGGTTTTTTTCCCCATTATAATCCTAACACCAACAAGTATGCATGCACAAGAACAATGCTGTGTGTCAAAAATGCAAGCAGATATTGATTGCCTTGCATGAAAATTTGCCTATGTTGAAGCATCATAATAAAGACAGTCAATAAATATAGTATAATTTATCCTTAAACTACAGAGTCACTATTTGTCATTAAGCAGTTTTACATACAAGGATTAAATCCTTTACATGTATGTTCGCTCCATTAAAGTACTACTGCTTTAGCAGGTAACAACTCTGAAAACTAGTAGAATGGAACTCATTTCATTTTTTCATTTCTGGATTATCTAGTATTTATTCTTGATCTTGACAACCCATATTGTGTTACCATATTAAAATATTTGACTGTGAGTATCCATAATTTATTACACAAAACCATGAATATGATCGTTCCATCAAAAATGCCAAGAATGAGTTTCACTGAATTGTTTATAACCTATAATATAGCTAGCATTAACCTGAAATTGCATAAAGTGTTAGATACTTGATGTCACTGAGTTTCTCCTGCTGTTATTTAAATATTGCTTTATGATTAGTTCTATCATTATCAGCATTCATCATAGCTTTTGGCTGTAAATAGGTCAATTAAATGAAGGCTAGATCATGTCTCAAGTTTTCTATGAATACAAAGTTGAGACATATAAAGTTTGAATACTCTGAAGCAAATTTAGTACAATTGTAATTATTTGTTCAGTTGTTTTTTTCTTAAATTCTTTCATCTTTAAATACATACAACAAACATTTAAATAATTATATGTACTTACACAATAGTATATATTTACATGGAGGGGGGGGTATTATTATTTAAAGAACGATATAGACTCCCTGTCTTTAAAGCCACTTTCTTTCAACTTTAATTCATCTCTTTCAAGTGCAAAATGCTGTTCCTACTGGACAATATGTAATTGCAGTAATAATTGAATGTAAAATGCAGTTCATATTTTTAGTTAAAAAATTGACTAAATTTAAATAGACGTGTTTTGGTATGCAGCTGCACCCAGAAATATAAAACAGTTCTCAGTATAAATCCTGAAAAGAATGAATACTGTCACAGCTGGGATTAAATTAGAACACTGCTTAATAAAACATCAGTGATGTTGTTACAGCTGCCCCAAAATGGCACCATCCAGTGAAGCTCACTTCCAAAAATAATTTATTTGCTGCTTTTAACAAAAATCTCTCATTCTCACCTTTCTATTTCCTGCAAAACCAACATGTAAAATATCAAGAAATAGGAATTAAAGACTACCATGAATATCATCTTTCTGTTTAATTGCAATTCTACATTCTCTAATAACTATATATCTTGATGGTTTTGTTTGTTTGGTTTCATGCAGTAGGAAAGAAACTACCAGCAATGCTGAGTATCAAATGCAATATCTACTCCAAATAAATCTAAGCAGTGTAGAGTGGTTGGCAAGTGCCAGTCTTTTTTTGCCATAGCCAAAGATTAATTTGCCGCTCAGGAAACATTGCGTACTGTGAGATGCACAGTTTAGGTTCTTTTATTTTCCACAATATGAGGACAAGCTTCCCTCTTGTGCTCCCTGTTTGTTTTGGGTTGTTTTTTAAGGTGTAATTCATTTGCTACACTCTTGAAAATATATCCAGAACACACTTGGAGTTAATTTCTCATTCATTATTGATTACATGGGCAACACTAAATTAGTGTCTGTCCATTACATAGAATATATTTCATATAGATTATGGAAAGCTATTTTAAAATCTGTTGCTCTCTGTCACTCTGAATCAGATGGGATTTATTTGATCTAGGAAGTACTTCACCCTGAAGCACAAAGGTAGTTTGGGTTTGGGGTTTTTTTTTGGGGGGGGGCAAATTTTTGGTAGTTGTGATTTTTATTTAAAAAACCACAACCATTCAAAAAACCCCACTAAAAACAGGCAACGAAAATATCCCCTACAATAAAGGCAGCATTTCTGTATTCAGTGCTTTATAAAGACCACCTGATATTTCATGTCTTCAGGCTGCTTTCAGAATTAATAAGTATGTTGAGAGATGCATTTGATGAAGGTATTTGAAAGATGAGAAACTGTAGAAGATTAAATGAAAATAAATATTTCCAAATTTAAAAAGTAAAGTCAACATCACATTTTTTTGTGACATTACATTCACATGATCTCTTACAAGTACTTAAAAACTGAAAAAAAAAAAGTGAATACAGAATCCATTATTTGTGGTTTCTTTCAAATTCATAGGCATTGTGATAACTTTTAAAAATGAATAGTAAATACAGCAAAACTGGTCACAGGTGCATTTACAGCCTATTGCGCAAATGAACATGCAAATGCAAATTACAGAGGCATATGCAACCTGATTTTCCAATACCTGAGTGTGCTACACTGCAAGAGTTCCATTAATAAAAATACATTAGCTAATATAATTTAAATGCCCACAGAAATGAAGACTAAGCTATATTAAAAACAAGTTAAATGATACTATTCTTATTTAGACAGGTAATTCATTTTAAAGTGTACTAGTATACACTGAACATTTGCTAAGCTACTATTAGTGCAAATTTCATCCTTTTTGCAAGTCAAATTCATGATTACTAGAAGGAACTCTTGAGGGTTTACAATTAATAGGCACATTTGATGGCATCATCATGTTTACTATAGTTTTAGCATACTCCTAGTTCCCATAATTAAATGTCAATTATCACCTCAGTCTAGCATAGTCTAAGAAAGATTTTAGGAAGGAAAAAAACCTAATAAACATTCATTTAAATGTCACCTTAAGACACCCTTGCATTAAACAGCAGAACAAATGTAAGTATGTGTAAAGTGAGCGTGTGTAATCAACAACAGTTTTCAGAAATATTGTAAATAACTTGTTTTTGAATTAAAGCTGTATGGCATTTTTTTCCTCACCTGTCAGCCATCCTCTGCCCCCAAAGCTTTCATTAGACTTCACTGGGAACTGAAAAAGACACATACATATAAAAAATGTATACGTGTATATGTGTCTGTGCATGGGTATGTGTACGTACAATACACACACACACACACACACAGAGCTCCAAATCTGCCTTTTTAACATTTTATGCATAACATTGTGCACCAATGTACCTATATCTGTTATACTTCAGGCTTGTGCCATCAAGCTGAACAACAATTTTTATGAATATATTAGGATAGGACATGATAGATAAACACTTTAAACAATAACTTCAGGCTTTATTTCTTTGGCACTACATGGTTTTATTTGCAGCCTCAATACTACTCTTTTATCTTACTCTTTTTTATTACCCTAATTGAGAAATTCTATGATAGTATTTCTGAATCCTTTCATTCCAGACCATTCCCCCTCAACAGTTGACTTTCCCTCTCCAAAGGCCAGGTCTCCTTCTGAGAAATAATTTATTTCTTTTACCCAAAATAGATTTCTTAATATTGCCGATATTCCCACTTGGAGTGGTCAGGGAGTAGGAAAGTGGAACTATTTCACTGAGTCTCCAAGTGTCTAATAATTAATTGGAAACATCATGAAAATCGTTGGGGCTAATGAAGCTTTACAGGAAAGGTGAACTGAAGATGCAAAAAGATAAAAAAATTGCAAATTACAGAATCCATCACTGCTGGTTTTACCCTGAAAACATAAAGCAGAGTGAGTTCAAACTGAAGTAAGAAAATTAAGATGGCTAAAGGTGAAAGAGTGGCTAGCATTGCAAGAGTCAACTGCACCCTTAAATATGGAAAAAGAACTGAAAACCTTAAAAACATTTAAAAACTATGTCTTCTGAGATGGAGAATAACCTGATTCCAATTGAACCATCTCATACTGCTCTTGATTTTTTCTTTTCTGTTTTATTTCTGTTATAATCTTTGCTTGCTCTGATCACAACAGAAGCTAATGGAAGAAAATGTGACCTGTCCACCAGATAAGTATATTTCAATCCCAAACAGATTATATGGCACAGAATAGAGAGAGTAACAGTCAAGTGGTCTTTAGACATTTAAAAAAAGAATGGAAGAATGATATTCTTTGTAAAAAGGAAAGCATTGCAGTGGAGAAACAATAAAATTAATTACATTAATTTCAATATAAACACAATAATAAGCTTCAGTTTTAACATTGTGTTTTTGTCCATCTAAAATTACCATACTCAGAAAAATATCAAAAAAATTTAAAAAAAATTTGAGAAAAAATTAGTAAGAACACCTGTGTAGGATTTCTATTAATTGTCTCATGGTATAAGAGCAAAAATTCAGGCAGAGGGAGAAATTAAAAGATGAAACAGTTCATCACTGAAAGGAATAAACTCTTTGACTATAAATAACACATTATAGCAAAATAGCTTTTTCTAAAGTGTTCAATATAATATAGTCATCAACAATGAAATAAGCTGATCTGATAAGGCATGAGATGGTCTAAAAAAGAAACCAAAAACCCCCAAAATTTTTATAGTTAAAAAATGTGACACATGCTTTAGGAAATATCCCATTAAACTTTGAAGAATTACATGATTCTACATCCTGAGGTGGACAAAAATATGAACTTCAGGATATTCTGTTTAATGTTATCTCATCAGCTTCAGACATTCACTAGCCTCAAAGAAATCAAAGACAGAAAGGTTCCTCAACTATCTTATTTTCACCCAGATTACCTGTAAGTTTTATATTAGAAAGACCCTCTTGGATTCATATTTAGTCTGAAATATATATGTGCCTGCACTGTCTGTGTGAAGCTATCACAGAGGCAATTTTACCTTTTCTTTCTCCCACGCTGTCTCTCCATCTGATTAGCACTTATTTTCAAATTAAAAATTTTCAAAATATAACAAGTTATAGGTTGTTATTATAGGTATGTTGTTATTATAACGAGTTTTGGTTATAGGCTTGAAAAAATTGAGGATAACTAAAAAAATAAGGCCAGCTGATTTTTCAGCTTTCGTCATACTTCCATTTTTTAAGTCCACATAAGTATTTGTATTTAAAACTTTAAAATCAACTGTAAAATAATGCACAAGATAAAAGAAAAGCTATGCAAGAGAGGAACTGCTTAAACACATCTCCATTTTTCTGAAGGTGACATTTTCCAGCTATTGGGAATTCCCAGAGAATCAATGGAAACCTCCTCCGGAAGTCCTTTGAATGTTAATCTGAGCAGGACTTGCAGAGCACGTGCGAAGCATTCAAAGATTACTTCAAGAACAGCTATCCAGTTATCTCATTTTACTGATTTCTAATGGGAGACATAGCTCCCCTTTGTAAGAAGAATATCTGCACCAAAAGTGGAACTGAACTACAGACATTTTGCACTAATAGGTCTAGTAAAACCTTGGAGAGATTGCTCAAGTGAGTGAGCTGCTGTTCAACAGGAAACTGGATCTTGATAAGAGTTTTCTTTAAGAAACACAATATCAGAACTAATTACTTGCATCATAACTCTTACCCCTTCAACTGTAGACTTTCAGGGAAATGCTACCTGTGTCTAGATCTACTGCACTTCTGAGCTCACTGCATGACAGAAAGGTGAATCAGGCAGGAGTTTTCAAAAGCTGTTATAGTTCCCACCTATGGTTTGTACCCAGATTAGTCATGAAAACCAAAGTGGTGGAGGTGAGGGGAAAGCTATTTAACAGCTGTGTCAAATTTAAGCGCATGGTGTCAGGTCAGTGCTGCCCTAGGATAGTGTATATTTCTCAAATGTGGTATGATTGATGTAACCATTGAAGTCTAGAAAGCGAAATGAGGAAATTTACTCTATTCTCATCTGTATTGCCAGCCACAGGATGCTCTCAGTCTCTAAAAAACTAAATATAAAACAGAATCACAGAATCACAGAATGGTTTGGATTGGAAGGGACCTTTAAAATCCCCTATTCCAACCCCCTTGCCATGGAAAGGAACATCTCTGACTAGCTCAGGTTGCTCAAAGTCCCATTCAACCTGATCTTGAACATTTCAAATCATGAGATATCTACAGTTTCTCTGGACAACCTGTTCCAGTGCCTCACTACATTAATGTTAAAATTTCTTTCCTTATAGCCAATAAAAGTATTTTAGAAATCTGCCCTGTTTCAGTTTGAAACCATTAACCTTGTCCCGTCACTACAGGCCCTGGGAAAAGGTCTTTCTTTGTCTTTCTTATAAGCTCCCTTTATTTAGTGAAAAGTTGTAATTTCCCCAGAACCTTCCCTTCTCCAAGCTGAACCCCAGCTCTCTCAAAGGAAAGCTGCTCCAGCAGTCTGATCATTATCATGTCATCCTCTGGTCTTGCTCTAACAGCGTCATGTCCTACTTGTCACATTTTTTTTATGCAGCCCAGGACATGGATGGCTTTCTGGGCTGCAAGCACACATTGCCAGATCAATTCCAATTTTTCATCCACCAGTATCCCAAAGTCCTATTCTGTGGGGCTATTCCCAATAAGTTTTTCCCCAATTTGTGATATTTTGAATTGCCCCAATCCAGGTGCAGGATTTTGCACTTGGTCTTGTTGGACTTAATAAAATTCACATGGGCTCACTCTTCAAGCATGTTAATGTCCCCCAAAATGGCATGATCTTCCTTCTAGCTGTGTCACTCAGCTTCATTTCACCTTGATGCTGAGGTGAAACACTCAATCCCAGTATGCCACTGATGAAGGTATTAAATAGTTTTGACCCCAATATGGACCCTTGAGGGACACTGCTTTTTACTGCCTTCCACCTGGACATTGAGCTGTCCACTGTAACTCTTTGGATATGACCATCCAGCCAATTCCTTATCCATCTAAAGTCCATCTATCAAGACCACACCTCTCCAATTTAGTTCCAAGAATGCTGTGAGGGTCTGTATCAAAGACCTTTCAGATCAGGTGAGTGTCAGCTGCAGCCCTTCCCTTTTCCACTGCTGTAGTTACTCCATCACAGAAGGTTCGGACAGGCATATCTTACCCTTGGTGAAGTTGTCTTTCATCATCTCCCTGTTTCCCACATGTTGTCCACCAAAATTAGTTCTTATCAGTGCAACTAATGGTGGCAGAATATAGCTTTCCTTTTGTCACATACAGTCAATACAGAAATTACTGAAAATAATCACAGAATATGCCGAGTTGGAAGGGACCCACAAAGATCATTGAGTCCAGTTCCCGGCCCTTTTCAGAGAACCATCCCAAAGAGTCACACCATGTGCCTGAGAGCTTTGTCCAAATGCTTCTTGAACTTTGTCAGGCTGGTGCTGTGACCACTTCCCTGGGGAGCCTGTTTCAGTGCACAACCATCCTCTGAGTGAAGAACCTTTTCCTGATATCCAGCCTGAACCTCCCCTGACACAGCTTCAGGCCATTTCCTCAGGCCCTGTCATTGGTCACCATTCAAGAAGAAATCAGTGCCTGCACCTCCTCTTCCACTCATGAGGAAGTTGCAGACTGCAATGAGGTCACCCCTCAGTATCCTCTTCTCCAGGCTGAACAGACCAAATGTTGGTAAAAATAAGGTTTTGACATAAAGTATGCAAGAATGCCTAATTTTTCAATTTTTTTTCTTTTTAATCTACACAAAGTAAGGAGTGCAGAATTAGGGAGTTTTTATTTTACTGTTTATGTATTTCTCTTATCTGTTAATGTCATCATAGAATGTAAATTCTTCTCTTTCGTATATAATCCATTGTCAGTGTTTTTTAGGGTTTTGGGGATATTTTTTTAAATTATACAGTATAGGAGTTTATTGTACATTTTTAATGTATATGCATGAAAAAATTGCCATAAGCTGTTAGTATTATCAGATACCCTGCATAGGCATTTAGTTAATTAAAAAAACCATAGTGACTCAGGTAAGGAGAGGATAATTACTCTGATAATTGATTCTGTTTTGCTTTGTGTACAATAGAAATAATCAACACTTGCTTTAACTATTTTTCTTTCTATTCAGAAGATTTAATAAAAACACCCATGAAAGTTGAAGATTTCCTGCATAGTTAAAAGTGACTATGTGCTGTACCATTGTACAGCTAGACATTACAAGATAGAGAGATTTCAGACAGAATCAACATATACCCATGCTTCAAAAATTATTGGGGAAATCTACAGAATTTCTGTAACAGATACAAAATGAAGTGATCTTTCTGAGCAATGAAGACTAAGACTTGCAGTGATTGTGATGTTGAATGCTGCTTGAACTTCTTATATATTTTCAATGTACATTTTGTATAGAGTTCCTAGGTGGTAATAGGAAAAACATGTTTGTTTCTCAGTTGTGAAGGAAGATGAATGCTGCATGACTGTGATGGAAAATATTTTCTGGGAGTCCATATGGTCTGGTTCAGTTCACACATTTCAAACTTAATTTCCTTTTACTCTCATGAGTCAATAAACTCATAATTGCAGGCACACTCTAAGGCACATATGAGGAGTTACACTGGCTCTGCAAAAGCTCTCAAAAGATTTTCACCTGTGCAAGGTGAAAGGCTAAGGCTGTCATGAATATATTCAGTCCTCAACAGTTACATCTCTGCCTTTACAATAGTGAGTTAGGCACCTCTTGAGGAAATTCAAGGAGACTAATGAAACTCTCCTACTGTGGAAGGACTCCCCAGAAAGGGCCTTTTAGATGTTAGCCCTTATGTTTAGTGTTGGCAATATGATTTCACATTTTGTTTTCAGGTTTTCTACCAGAGGGTTTGGGGTTTTAAGAGGTCTACTCAGCTGAGGTGACCTGCATTCACAGATGTGATATCATTTGTGAAATATATTTCAACTTTCTTTACATTATTATTATAGGACGTATACATGACTCAGTCTATCTACTTGAATAATCTCTAGCAGAAAACTAATTAATTTTTTGCCTTCTAAATGCTACTCAGCTGTGGGTGGTTCACTATATCAGTTCCTTTTACACAGGTTTGTGCTATGAACCAAAGGCCATTGAATAACGAGCACTTTACCTGGGAAAAAAAAGCTGGAATGAAGTTTTGTCTCTCCATATTAATTTTGCACTCTACTTCTTTCAGTAAGAGTGTTTTAAATAATTCAATTTGGTTTAGTTCCAACCTTTTGATTTTTTATATTGGCTTTATTATAAGTAGTAAGTGCTCTTCAACTCACCTTTTTCGTCATTGGATTCTTTTACAGAATGTGGTACATGAAATTGTATTTTTTTTTGGTAATTATTTTTATATCTATTTCAGAGTGATTAACTTGTCTATAACTTTTGGATGATTGGACTGGAGGATAAAGCATGTGGCTGATTGTTTATTTTTGGAAACCAATTTTTATTCTCCCAATAAAAATGAGTTCCTATAGCAGAAGGCTGTGCTGAGGGAACACAGTATCAAGAATAACTGCTGTAGCAGTTATTTTTGGTACAGTATTTGCCCTACCTCTGTCACCTATCACTTCACTTCCAATGTGAACATAGCTGAGTCTTTAAAATCACATCTGTCCATTAAAGAATGAGTCCTTCAGAACTGTGCTATCTTCACTGCAGAAACATCTAGAAATCTGAGATATAAAGGGCAAATGACAGCTACGGTGCTCTGGAGAAAAATACATGTTCTGACAGAATAAGTAGGTAAAAAAAAAATTTACCCTCTATTGCACTTTCAAATTTATTTACTATTATTACTCTACTTTACTGATTTTATTTATTAAAAAAATAAAGCAAAACGAAAGTTATTGTTGGAATTGTGTAATACAGAAGATTTCTATGAAGGTATATGCAATGCTGCTCTGAAGTGTTTGGGAATGGTGCAATGTTTAACTTAAATAATCAGCTGTAAGATTTACATGGAAGCAAATTTCATGTTAATCTTGGATATCAGTAACATTTTCTGATATGGAGGTTTTGCTATTTCCTCACACCATCATACTTCCAACAGTCATTAGTACCACTTGTGTCTGTTTATTACTGGAATGTTTCAAAACTATACCTTTTTTTTTAATATATATAACCCAAACTGCTAACGTTACCATCTGTGTTCATTCAACGTTAACCCTGGACATGACGGTGTTTCATTGGTAATGGAGACCTAGCAAGTTTCATTTAAAACCTATTTGCAAACCTAAATGCCAATGTGTATGTAAGCAATTGGTAGGTAATTAACACCTTTATGTTCCATAGCCTTTTAGTGTGAACGATTACAAATAGGTTTTTTTCTCATTTTTTTACTATTAAAATGACAGGAAATCATTGTAACATTAATCTTTGTAACATTAACTCCATAATAGAAAATACCATTACCAAAAATTATTCATGATTATAGTCAGTTGTACTGTATGATTCAGAATGATTCGAACTTTTTGTGCATGAAGTGATATTGTCCAAACGGTGTGGCTTTTTGTAACATTTTCTCTAGGAAGAATTCTTTAATTTCATAGGATACTAGCACACAATTCTTCACAATTACCTTGGTTTTTTTAATACCAACTTCACATCCATGGAAAAATCAGGCGGAAACTTAGTGCCAAACAGAAGAAAAAGACACAAGCAAATCTACCAGCAGCTAACTGTGCTCAGAATTACAATATCTGTCTCATTTTTTCTGCTGAGTAATAAATCCACCAGACTATTAGGCATTTTTTTTAAGAAGTATTCCTTCATTTCTTTATCTCAGAGCTTCGCTACTTGACAAAAGCATTTAGTCAGTAATCACAAGAGAACTTTTGTTTCACCTGGACACTTGGAGTTCATCCATCTGAAATAAATAGAAAACAGAATGCCTTATATCCAAGTACTTAACATGCAGTGAGCTGAAGTGGCCTCAGACATAGGACAGAATTCGAGGAGGAGTCCTATATCTCAGATAAGAGTCTTAATCACTGAATTATCAGCAAATGAGGAGCATTCTTCCACTACTGAGAGAGTGTAAAATATAATGGCAATTTGTTGCTGTTCACTTCATCCGTTTTGTAACTCTTCCGACCAACCACCCAACTTCTAATCAGACCTCTGAGGCTCTCCCTGTAAGAAGTCAAGAATCATGACTTTTTCAATTTCTTCAACAGTGAATAAATATGCAAATTACTCATTTATTATTTCTGCTACTACATTATTATTTCAGGGAGCTTCTTTTTTCACATGCCTGTGCAGGTTTCCTGCCTCTGTTGCCTTTGGGAAAGAATTTATTAATGGCTTTTATGCCTCTTGTAAGTTGTTCTCCAACTATTTTTGGACTGCCTTTTATATTTAACCTGCTAGAATTTGTTGCTCCTTTCATTTTATTCATTTGCACACAATTTCACTTTCCTGAATGATGTCTTCTTGAATTAAATATTTCCTATGACTCAGCAATTTAATCACACCAACTTTCTTTTGCATTTTTTTTGAACTCCCTAGGCTATTTTTATGCAGTTCCTCAGTTTGAAACTACAGATAAAGTTGTTGCCGCCTGACCTCTGGGCCGCCCGGTGGCCCTGGCAAGAGGCAACAATCCGCAGCCGAGGAAGTAAACACAACGGCTTTGGCTTTGTGCCTAAAAGTTCCGTGCCTTCAGCGCATCGCTTTTGGAACGGGTCTGGCTGAGGCTGTTGGCGAAAGGCGACGCGGTGAGAACAAAGAGGGAGAGGAGGTCCTCTTCTGGTGGACAGGAACGGGTTTATTAAATAACAGGGAAGTTGCGGGGTCAGGTGCAGGGGTCCAAAAGAGGCCAGGGAGGTATGTGACATTGGGTTTTATACTGCGGAAAATCTCAGGGCGGGGTTGGGTAGGGACCAATCAAACAATGATGGGGGATGACACACAACCAATCAGAACATTAACCAGGCGGGATTAAAACATACAGGCCAATAGGGAACCGAGAACAGGAGAACCTTCTAGAACTTAATTAACTATTTAGCCGGGAACATAAATATGTATAAACTGAACAACCAATCAAGAGGCTAAGTCAACAGAACTTTCCAGAAGTAGCGAGAACAGGGGGAGGAGAGTGCGGCCCCAAGCCACTGCCCAAGGGACGTTGCTCCTCAGACGGATGTGCCATCCTCGGAGCTCGTCATGGAGTTTTCCTCCGCCTCACTATCGTGGGCAGGGAAATGGACCCATGTAATTTGGTCCGGCCCCGGCATAGGCTGGGCCACCGCAACATAAAGTCTTGGATTTCTTGGCTCTTGTTGCTTCTACAAGGACATTAGATGAAAGTACATTCTAATTTTTATGCTAGATAGCTTTTTGATGGCAACATTTCAAATAGTTTCCAACTCCATTAAGTACTGAGTTCTTCTAATTTTTTTATGTATTCTAACTAGCTACTTTATTTTTATTTATCATGATATGTGTACACAACAGGAGTGCAAAAGTACTGCATGAAAAAATTACTGTCAAATATTACTATGCTAAATTCTGTTATCTTCAATTTATACAATGAACATTCCTCCTGAAAGCAATGATAAACCTGATGGACATACCATTTGAAAATCCTCCCTTCAAAAGGCTGAAATTAAAAAATGTATAAAACACACAAATTTATAGTCTTACCTGCCTATGAGTTTTCAGCTGCCTTCTACAGAAATTGATCATATGCTTTTTGTTTTCAAAATTACTTTTAAAAACATTCTCAGAAGAGCAGCATTCTGCACTTCTTTCCTTGAAAAAGGAAATCATCATACATGCTTATAATTTTTTCTGGAAATCAGATTCTATCACTGTTCCTTGATCGCAGCCTCTGTAAGCATAACTGCAGAATCCTGAGCCCTTCTTGTTCCCTTTGGGACAGAGAGCTCTGGTGTCAAGCATCCTCTGATGCTCAAGTGCCTGTCATGGTGGGGAAGGATATGTACAGGGAGAAATGAATGACACTGGAGCACTGGCACAAACTACCTAAACCTATTGTGGACAATTTTCTGTTACTGTTGTCAAAGAAATCTTTTCTAATGCTACATTTTAAACCATCACATAATGAGTTAAAGTTCTGACAATCAATATTGTTGAGGCAATTGATATAACTAAGACTGAGTGGAATGCAAGCAAACTAAGCATAAGCAAAATACAAAAGGGGAAAGCTCACTTGCTAGGTAATGAAGGTGTAACACCGCAATCAATTGATCTTATCCTCTTGTGGGACAGAGGAGGAAGCTACAGGAGGAAGGGGAGAACTTATGAAGGACGAAGTTAAGCCTAGGAAGAAGGGAGGATAGACAGAGGATGGATTTTTTAGTTTGGACTTTATTTATCACTGGTTTAATCTATTTTTAATTGGCAATAAATCAAATTAGTCTTCCCTAAGTTTAGTCTATTTCATCTGTGACATTAATTGGTTAAGAGTTTTCCGCCTGTCTGTATCTCAACCCAGAAGTTTTCCATCATATTTTCAGCCCCCTCTCTTTTAAGAAGGAAGAAGGAACTAGAGGCAGCCAGCCAATATCAAGCCCATCATGAAGAGAAAAAAACATAAAAAGGAAATGGAGTGACTTATGAGGTCACAAAGTGTTTTAAACTAAGTAACATCAAGATCTGGTTATGTGGATATGCATGTGTCTATTAAATATGTTCACAAAACATCTTAGCTTCACAAATATTCTTAATTTTTGTAGGAGGGTTGTTTCAGCTAGATAACCCAGCATGTCCAATTACATTCCTGACCATGAACTAGAAACTGCATTTGTAAGCTTGCAGTCCTCACCACACTTTCATCTCCAAGAACATAATTACTTATGCAGTTAATTATCACATGAGAGGGAAAATTCATGTTTATAGACCTTGACCCACAGATATGTTACTCAATGTACAGTTCATTTCCAAACAAGGATTTAAAAAAAAGGAAAAAAAAAAAGTGCTGAGAGTTTAAAAAAACCTAACAACTTATAACTATGAGATGTTGAGTAATATAGGGAAAAGCACCTCATCACTTTAAAACTAAGTAGGGATAAAGGTTGTGAAGTGTGAGATTATTACAACTTTTGTATTTGTACCGTTTCTGTCTATGCATCTGCTTATTCAAGACAAATCAACATTCATTTATTTTATTACCTTTTTTTTTCTGCTTTCTGTATTTTCTCAGAAATAACAGGTTTTGTTAAAAGACAATATTGCATCAAAATCCTGATCTAAACCTACAGAACACTTTTGCTATCAGTTGTGCTCTCATTCAGCAAAGCACTTAAAAAAACATAGTTAAAACCTATCATCTTTGAATCAAGCTAGAAAACAGCACCCTGCAAAAAAGTATGTGCATAGATAGCCATACCTTTTATGAGAAAGGTGGAGAATTCATACTTAGTGTCTGTTTAATCACACCTGGGGAAAGAGAAAATGCAGCTGCCTCACAGAATCATGCCCCAAAATAATTCAGAGGCACTGCATAAGATTTCCCACAGTTTTGCAAAATTACATTTTAGTTTACTCATGCTTGCAGTTAAACACATAGGTAAAGACTTATGCACCACTACAGCATGTTTTTGAAGTTTCTTCTACCTTTTGTCAAACCAATCATACTTTCTAATCCAGCAAAACATCGCTGCTCAGAGTGCAGGATCCTGAGTACAATGTTTCACTGATGAAGTGACATAAGGGCAAACACAGTGTTAAGTAAACTAGGAATACAACCAAATGAGGGTAGCTGGCAAAAGTAACTGAAGTTTGTGTTTCTGGAAAATTCATAAAACAGATAGCTAAAAAATATATGTAAGAATTGGGGAATTAAGGGAAATTGCATTCAATGATTTAGCCTTGCACAAATCAAAAGTGGCAGTCAGCATTAATCGAGCTGCAGAAAGAAAGGAGGTTCCATTTCAGCCTTCATTTTACTATCAGTTAGCTAATAAGAAGCTAAATAAGTAATCTCTTCTTAATTATTTTCCTGGCAGTTTTTAATATTAAGTGTTGCCCAAACCTATTACTCAGATATCACAACATTGAAATCTGTTTCAGTACTGTGTATTCAATTACAAATAAAACAAAACCTAAACAAAAAACCAAAACACACAAACAAAACACCAGTTTTTTTGCAATTTAAACAGTAAAACATCTTTTATTACTGTGTTTTCAAATACAGTCTCAAGCATCTACACAAAATCATATCCATTTATTCTGCTGTAAAATCCTAATGCTTACATGACAGTATTTGCATAGATGAGATATGCAACTAATAGGGTGTTCCAAGTTAGAGATGTTTGAATTAATGTATTATGTTGGAATTTTTACAAAATTTTTATTGCACACTGGATTGAAAATGAAACTGAAGTTTATGCTGTAAATTCCTGTTCGCATTAATGATTAAGTGTTGCTGACTAATGAGCCAGGTATCTGTGTGCTAATATCCCTAAAAGTGTAATCAAATCAGAACCCAATCAAGTGCTGCATTTCTGTAGGAAAACATGGGAAGTGTAGTAAATGAAGGAATAGGTCTTCTTCAGCTACCCATTGAATGAATAACATAATACAAATATAAGCAGCAGTCAGAAAAGGCTTTTAAATTCTCAACAGTTTCTATAAACCTTTGCAAGTTGGTGTTTTTCAGTCTGGAGAAAAGGAGGTTCAGGAGATACCTTGTCCCTCTATTAAAATACCTGAAAGGAGATTGTAGTGAAGTGGGTGTTGGTCTCTTCTTCCAAGTAGCAAGTGATAGAACAAAAGGAAACAGCCTCGAGTAGTGCTAGGTGAGGTTTAGATTGGATATTAGGAAAAATGTCTTTATTGCAAGGTTGTCAAGCCTTGGAACAGGCTGCCCAGGGAAGTGGTGGAGTCACCATCCCTGGAGACCTGGTACTCAGAGAGATGGTTTAATGGTGGACTTGGCAGTGCTAAGTTTGCTGTTGGACTCAATCTTGAAGGTCTGTTTTAACTTAGATGGTTTTATGATTCATGACATGATTCTACACATTTTTGCCATTTCTATCCAACTCCTACTTAATACACAAATTGAACAGATTTTGCTATGTATATCCATAATATTCTTTTTTGAATGCGATGAGCTTCACATTCAAATGTAGACCCTTAGGTGTCATTTATTTCAGACAGTTCAAACTTTCTCTGATGTCAGACACCTCAGATATTCACTGAGGCAACTTGCTGAAGACCTGCTCAGAGCATATTCTAACTGTACCTCATCAGATACCATTGCCATTTTATGGATGTAGAGCTAATGCACAGAATAATATCAAAGTATCTGTGTTCATTTTAGTTCATTTTTTGACTTGAAGTACTTTTTTTGTTGACCATGTTTCTGACTATTTGTCATCAAGCAGTTTTCAAAAGTTACCAATAAATACCATTGGCTTCAGTTGGTTCTTTGAATTCCCAGGTTTCTTACAACAAAACCTTGTTGCATAAAAAAACCCCCATATACTAGGAAAATAATGAAGAAGTAAAAAATTCTTCCTTTATACATATTCAGACCCATGATTACCTTTTCTTCTGCAGATCAGAAAAATTTTAAAACTGTATGTCCTTCTACCACTTCACCTGAAGAAGAAAAGAAAAAAATTGACCTTGCAGGAAGAAAGATTTGATTTATGTTCTCATACTATTATACCAAAATAGAAATTAAATTTAATCTATAAAAATGCTAATACCTTGATTAGTTGTCTTGATTCAGTTTGCATTTTAGTAACAAGCAACACAGACTTGATAAGGCATCACATCTGTATAGCCTTCAACGGAAGTACATGTTAAATGCTTCATGAGAGAAACTGAGAAAAGCCAAATCTATGATTAGAACTCAATACATACAAGAAGATGATTATCTGCTATTACAGTAAGATCTATCAAAATTACATGATTCTCAGAACTGCTAAGAATGCACTGATATTCTTACTCCACTGGGAATAACATGTGTTCAGTATCTCTGAAAAGAAAATAATTTAAAATTGATTTGGATGTCTAATAATGTCTAATTGAAGAACTCTCTAAACTGAATACTAGAGTGAAAACTTGAGAGTGTGAAGGAAAACATATGACATCTGAGACTGGGGTTTAGAAAAATCTTGAAAAATGATTGAGAGAAAGGAGGCACTTGTATTCATGGTTTCTCTTCCTTGCATACCTATGCTGTCTTTATTTATTATTTATCAACAGGTATTTTCCAGGGTAAGTGTTTCACATTTCAGAATAGCACAACATACAGAAAGCCATCTAAAAAACCAAATTCATGTTCTCGTGAAACCGTAGTAAATGAGCACATAGAAATTATGTTTTTCCTTTGCATTGACTAAGATTTGTATTATTAGACATTTTAACCTCTTGAATAGCATCAAGCTCAGGTAACAAATACCATGCCATTACTGGAAAAGAAACAAAAAAACCCAGTACATCAGATTTCTAGAAAATAAAACTCTTAGTAACACTCCCAGAAAATAACTACTTTGATAATAGGTACTCAGAAGTAGCAGGAACAACTGATCCTAGTCTAAAGGTTCAGTTGTTTGTACTTATTACTGTAGTTAGTATTTTATTACCGTAGTTCCGGGATCTGAGATATAATTTTGTAGTTATTTATTTCACTGGAAAGTGTCACATTTCAAATAAGCAATGTAGTGCTTGTTTATTTACTAAGTTTGGTCATGGCACGTCCTTCATGGTTATACCTTTTTGAGCTTATGGTTGGGTAAAGATAACATTCCTGACAGGTTTCAATGCCACCATCTGCAACAATGCACTTCACTTAATCTTGCCTTGCTTCATCATTTTCAATATATAGGACTTAGAGCAATTTTACTTCTTCTGTTTCTGTCTTGTTTCTGGTGTTCTGTGATCTTTTTTATGATCCTTCTTATCTACTCAGATGATTACACATCTTCCAGCTTTGATCTATGGAAGTTGCAATTGGGCTGACTTGCTTGATGTTAACGTTTCCTTCTGAGACAGAATTTCTAAATTGCTTCTCCAATTTTTTTTTTTTTTAAAGCAAAACATATTAATGTGCATGTTGTAATTGAAAAACAGATATCCTAATGCCTTCAAAATTATTGTATCTGTGCTGCTTGTGAAATGGCAAATGGCTTTGCTTTTCAAGCCTTCCTCTTCCTGCTGAGCATCCTTTTCCACACTTTCCATAAAAAAGCCTCTTTTTTCGACAGAAAACCCTAAAATGCGTTCCTGCACTGCCTTTTAACATATAAGAAGCTAACATGTCTGCTAAGAGTAAACTGCTGCTTACTGGGTATTTCCAACAAAGTTTGACAGTAACATCAGTGAGTCTGAGATAGTCATGTTTAGTATATCTGTGGATGTAAAATGCAGAGTGCTTTGCTCCTTTCTCTGTTCCATTGGGGTATACATTGTAATTTTGTTTGAAAAGTCATAATCCTTTCATAGCTCAATAGCCTGAGACCTTTTAAGAAAATATGTTTTAAGAAAAACATTGTCTTATACTAAACAAAGATTCATTATTTTATAAATGCAATTATGGTCCAGGGCAAATGTCAGATTAGTAGAATTCTGGTCCAGTTACTTGTGTTCTGTGCTGCAAGAAGTACTGACAGTAGAAGTAATAGCAACAATCTCTCACCACAGTTCTTTAAATTATTTCTCTTTATTTATTTAAACCATATGTAGAATGAGAGAGTACTTTATTTCTTGTACTTATTCAGTTAATTCCCTCTTCTTTTGTGCATACTAACATAGCTACCAGCTAGAGCAAACTCATGATGAATTTCAATATGGTAGTTCTCTGTCAAGAATAGGACAAAATCCGTTTTCTCTGGTTTTCATATTGACCTACGGGCAAAACTCTTGGCAAGAGTGTTACTACTTAGCATAAAAGGCAGTTTGCTGATTATCTAGTGCTCTTTTGGTGAGATAACGTGTACTTCTTGTAGCAGTCATCTGGTCCAATGCCCTGGACAATGCAGGGCCAATTGCAAAGACAAGTTCAACATCAAATTTAGACCAGGTTGCTCAGATTTAAACCCAGTCAAATTTTGAGTACGACCATGGAACTTCCACAATGTCTGTGTTGCAGTGTTTGGTCATTCTTGTAGTAAGATTTTTGTGCCTTAATATCTAGTTTGAATTAATATATTTAGAACTTTTGTCCATTTCTTATATGCTTATATTGTGCTCTTCTGGGAGAAGTGTGGCTCCAGCTTCTCAATGACCTTCAGATAATTCCTCATATATAAATTGGCTCTGTTTAGACTATATTCCGTTTTATATCGACATGCTAGATATTCTGTATAGTGTATTAAATAGTAGCTATAATGTTGGGAAAGAATTTTTTAAATAAGAAAAGGTCAAAATTTTGTTAAATTCTATAAGAAATGTGTATTCCCAATGCAAAAATAAAGGATTTGACAAAAAATTTAAGATAATGTTTTTGTGTTAAGAAGAATATAATGATACTAAATTCAGTTCTCACACGGACAAAGATCCTCATTCATCCCTGGAGAAATATTTTCCATAAGAGAAACTGAGAAAAGACCCTGATTATCATGGCCCTTCTCCTCAAAGTTTGAGAACTGATGATTTTTCAGCATTTCACAAAAGAATTTAAATTTGTGTATCTTCTTTGCCATACATACAGATAAAACATTTTCTGACTTTAAGAATCCTACAAGATTCAAAACTGTTCACACTTTTTATGTAAGTATCAAGATACATGATATGAGTTGAACAACATTCTGAGATATAATACTCAGTAAACTTCTGACATACGGATATGAAACCTTACATTGGTGAGTTATGTGTCTCAGTGCTGCATAAAAGGTAAAGGTCACTGAATTTATCAAAAGCAAATCAAAGGATAAACAGGACACTCCATAAAATGCAGTGTTTACTAGGGGTTTTTTGTTCCACCTAATCAACTGTAGTACCATTTCATTTAATTATCACATTGACTGTCCTTGTGCAACTCCAGAAGATCAAATGTATACATTCAGTGACCAAAAACTAGCACCATAAATGTATTTGCTGCAATGCACCAGCAAAGCAATTCCAAAAACTGCAACCTGCATCCATTCATTAACATATCCTGTCTGGGCATTTTGACCTTGTTCCTGCTATTATAAAAACTGAAGTCCTACAGCCTATCTTTAGAAAGTCTTCAGGTTATTCATTTTGCAGAGAAAGTTGTTCTGCAATTAAATAGTCCAGAGAGAGACACAAATTCAAAGTGGAAGCAGAAGCATCATTTCTAGAGACAGCAGCAATCGGAAACTAAGTAGCGATTTCCCAAATCAGTCTCCTTTTCCTCATTTACGACATTATCAATATTTTTCTGCAGTATGGCCTAGATCTTGGTTTCCCCATCTCAAAAGAAACAGATCTTTTATTCTGATGTCAGAAACCAAACTAGAAAATAACTTTCTAGTCCCCCTTAGATATGAGTCTAAAGGAAATAAATGCAAATAGATACATCGGTTAGTACAGGGGAAACAAATCCTTAAAAGCCATCTTAATTTTCTGTCTGTAAACATCTTTTTCTGCAATGCTTCCTGTGCTGCTTTGCAGATCTGCAAACCTGATAGGCTACAGAGTTCCTGCCAAAATGATGGAGACAAAGGAAAACAAAGGCCAAAACACTTTCACTTCTACAAAATAAAGTGCATACATCTTACTTGCAGACAATCTTCTAGTGTTATCTTCTATTTGGTGGAGACTATCTTGTTAAAAAATCTATGCCTTATCTTATGCATGGCCTGCTGTGGATGAACATTGACCTTAGATATAACTGAAATGATAAATGATCATTTCCTTAGCGAAGGTTTGCAAGCAGCAAGTGTTATCAATTTTAAAGTAGCTTTACAAGTACAAAACATGTCAGGAAGAGCAAGATCCTGTCAGCTTATCTATATTGCCTGACTTTCCATCCCTTGGGAAAACCTACAACCATAGTATTCTTCATGGGGAACTAATGAATGAATAAATAAATAAATCAATAAAGTTGCATAGCTCCTTTTTTTTTAATTAACTGTATGGTGCAGCATTTTTTATATAACACTTAAAAAAATTTGAATACTCAAAAAGCAGAATAAGTGGATAAGTGAAGTAAATCTGGCAATATTTTCTAGTTGTGTTACAGGACTGTTCTAGAAAAGCAGTTCAGTAGTGGTTTTAGATACTGCAGAATAATTCTCTAGCAAAACGATAGTTATTGAGCAAGTCTTCACAGAGCTTTTCTCATGGCCCTTGCACTTGCCTCATCCACAAGTCATTGTACAAGCTTAGTGGTATTTATCTTATTAACAGTAGAGAGCTAGAGCCAGTTTTGTCATGTCACAGCTAATCTGGAATTCTTCCCTACAGGCGTTCTCATCTCACATTTCCTTAAATGCATGGATATGACAGACTTTTCTGTCCAGTGGGCAGCTACAGTCGAACACTTCCACTTTGAAAGGAAAAATTAGTTCTGTACATGCAACTCTCACCCCTCACAGTTCAACCACTGCTCCCAATGGTCTATTTCTTAGATGCCCCCATGCCAAATACTGTTTGTTTTGCTTGTGTAACTGCAAAGTGGAAGGAGATGGGAAACAAGAAATTTATTTGCGCTTGTTAAAATGCCACTGAGAAACAAAAGAAATTGTAAAGAGATCTGAGAGTTTTTCCTTTATATAAAGCATTAGATAAAGAACTGAGAGCTCCATAAACTGTATAAACTGTGAAACAAAATGAAGGTTAAAGTTCACGGAAAGAAAGGGCTTTTTTTTTTCTCGGAAGATTTTGTGTCTCCCCTGAAGGAGGCAGAAGCAGGCAGGCATGGTCACATGTAGTCTTTTCATCAAAGCACCGTGCCACACCTCCAAGAAGCAGCCTTGTTGGACTGGTCATTTGTTTCACTCAAAAGGGTGGGTGAGAAGGCTTCCCAGGACAGGTGCGAAGTGGCAAATCCTGCTGCATTTGCAGAGCAGTTGCAATGGTCAAGACAATTTTGAGAGTCTCCTCACTCAGGCTTATATAACCAGACAAATGTATGACAACCACCTCCCAGCGAAGGAGGGACTGGGTATTCAGGAGGAAGTCTAGCCATCCCTAGGAGTGCCCGTGTTTTCTCTCTCTGAAGCACAGCCCTGGAGGATATAAACCAAGACCTGGTTATGTGTGAAGGGACTGCTCTGGGGTACGGTGCCCTAGATGAGTTCCTGCACGGTGTTGCTCTGGGGCATCCTGCAGCTTTCTGGTAGCCACCTGTCACAAAAAAGCAGCGGAAGAGGGAGGAGAGAGAGAGAAAGCTGCCAGTGAATGGAGAAGAAACAGACAGGAAAACTGCCTGGAAGCAGCCCAAAGCCCACTTGGTTTGGCATTTCTCTGCCCACACATTCACACAAGCTGGCAGCAGACAACCCTGGTGTTATTTAAAGATGGGCCTTCTGTTGTTTTGGGAAGAATGTTTGGAAATGACACTCGAGGTGGAGCCAGGAATGATGTAGTCAGACATTCTCAGCAAAGCCTGGAACTCTTTTCACTTACATCTATGTGATTTGTTTGGAACCCCTAAAACCTTGTTTTGGTGTATTAAAAAACTAAAAAGTGCAATATATTTTTCAGAATAATCTTTTTTTTCCCTGCAAATTTCCTTATCACATATGTCAGTATTTATAATAAAACATAGATTTCTCTTTTGTGTGTGTGTGTGTAGAATAATAATGTGTTATAGTGGCAGTTCTGGAAAAGGTGTGACATTAACTTATTCTATTTCCAGAAACAAAAGAGCACAAACCATTTAGTTTGTAGCAAACAGGAAAATAATTTTATCATGGGTTTTTAGGTACTTATTTTTCAGCTTTCAGATAATGGAACACAATCTGGAAAGGAAACCTTTTATTTTTTACTTAATTAGCCAAAGAATTAGAAGGTATTCTTGCAAGGAATTCACTCAATTAATGGAGGCACTGACATCCATAAAGTATTCTGTCATAACAACAAAATCACGTGAAAATTGAGCATAGTATATTTGAATTACTAAGATTATTACTGGTTCCACTCCCAAAATCAGTACTTTTAATTGTAAAATACTAATATTTTTAATGGTATTTTTCTTATTATCTGAATATATCTTAAAAGTGTGCAAGGACTTGAAAACACCTGAGACACTTGTCAAAGGCTGTCTTGAATGGAACCAGGTAGGAACTCAATTTACCCATCCTTTCATAAAATGCTTCTTAATATGCAATAAACCATAATGATCATAATGCCAAAACAAGAGTAGCAAGAAAAAAGATTAATTATAAAATGTGTTTTATCTCATTCCACTTTACCTTGAATACATTAACTTGAAAAATATCTTTTAATAATTGCTAATCTTCTAATGCAATTTCTTCACTCAACACATAGCTCATATGGTCTATTACCAAAAGAAATTTTTAAAAATGAAAAAAGAGAGAGAATGTTTCATTTGTTTATCTGACGTTGTCTTATTTTAAATACTTATTAGATATTTCCCTACTTTTTAAAATGTAATTGTTTATCAAGTTTGAAGATTGTGTGTAATCACATATTAAATACGGTAGATAAACAAATTTAAGAGTGTGATTTAATCAAGCAATTTAAAAAAAATCAATTAAGATGTGAATTAATTAACCTTTAATCTATCTAAAGCATGATAGAATGGAGAAACTTGAAAGTCATCTAGCTGCTGTTCACATTTCACAATGTGCCCTAAGATTGTTAAACATTGTAATAAGTATAACCTCATTATAACATTTAGATAGCAATGTTTTTCATTATGCAGATCATCATAAATTCTTAAAAATTTAATGTGAAGGAAAATAGGTCATTTGCAAAAGGTTGTGGCAAACCCATAAAACGACTACTGATTTTCTGAACCCTCTACTACTGATGTTTGAAAAAAGGCATCCTATGGCAATGCTCATTTAAAAAAATCTACTCCTCTCCTTCCATGGTAATAAAAATTTCATTACACCACTTCATCAATAAACACTTTGTCTTGGGGTGATTTTATGATACTACTGTATTCCCCTATAGTCTCCTTTATGCCCAGAAATGGGTCCCGCAGCTTTAAGCTGGGTCCAGGAGAGGGGAGAGAAGCAGGGAGAATTCTTCAGTGCGGTTTGTGTTCAAGGACTCACAGACACTCCCCTGCCTTCTCACCGCTGCAGAGCCGAGGGAGCACCTTCCTGCTTTTAGCCAGCCTGTTAGCTGAGGCAAGAAATTCTTCCATACCGGCATACCAAAATCCTCCAGAACTACTTCTTCTTCTTCTGGAACTGTTCGGCCTAGCTGTGATCCAAGAGCCAGATCATCAGACCCCATGGACCAGCAGGGAGGCTGCGGGGAAGCCACATCCTGGCCTAGGGCATCGGGAGGGGCTGAGCCAGCTACAGAGAGAGCTCTGAATCCACCAGCTTTCTCTGCAGAGAGGAGGTTTATTATCCAACATTATTCATTTGTTTCATGTGCCTTGCCAGCACTCTGCTTGTTAAATAAGTATTTTTTTTTTCATCCAAGAAATTCCTTTCGTATTGGTGGGAGAGGGAGTGCTGCAACATATCTTCTGGGGAGGAGACCTTCCTTCCAGAGTGTTTCCCCCTAAACTTGTTTCAAACTGAGACACGCTTCTAAATAAGAATCAAATCACAGATCAGCTGCTGTCCAGTTATAATCAGAATATTT
Organism: Ifrita kowaldi; assembly: GCA_013398055.1. Taxonomy (NCBI): domain Eukaryota; kingdom Metazoa; phylum Chordata; class Aves; order Passeriformes; family Cinclosomatidae; genus Ifrita; species Ifrita kowaldi. Next base: position 149,595 of record VZRS01012640.1, read on the forward strand.
AAAATGCTCCTCAAAAAAGATCTGGAGGGGGCAAAACTAACATCAAGCAGAGCAGACTACCCAAATCTTGTCAGTACAGCTGTGCATAGCGAGTTATCTATGTGGGAGGCCATGGCAGGAAGTTGGAGTTATCATCCCCTCACAAGAAGCCAGAACTCAGTAGCCTGTGAGAACAAGGTGAAAAGTAGTGTATGAAGAGATGTAAAAAGTAAACAGCCTAAGCTGTAATTTGCACAGTTTGTTGCTGGAATACCATTACTGAAGGAAACCTTAACAGAAATTGACTTCTGGCCTCTAGAGAGGTGAGACATTTATCAGCACGTTGATCTTTCACATTATTTTAGGTGTGGAGGTGATTGAGTACATATATCAATGCCATGTCTGCCCAAGAGTTTTGTGATACAGTGTGGGTTATAAAGTAATGAGCTCTTCTGTCATATTAAAATACCCAGAACTGATGCATTCAAGGTAGCAGAACATGCTGACTGAGAATGAGTAATTATGATTAAAAAGAAGATTACAGTCTTGGTATTCTTAATACTGTGATTTACAAGGTTTTGCAAGCATTTTTTGTCTGTGTTGATAAAGCATAACAGAGCTCCAGAATCAACTAATATTTGGTCTAAACTGGCCCACGTCTGTCCAAATCTGGTGCTCATGGCTCTGTTCCTTAATGTTCTGTTCCATTCTCCATTTTTCCATAGGTTTTTATCTTTCAAGAGACTATTTCAGCAGTTATATAAATTGAAATTGACCTGGATAAGTCCATCAGCTTCATCAGACTTTCAGTCAGAAAGTCAGTACCAAATACTCTTAGCGATGTCTGTAAGCAGTTACCATCGCTATTGATGAATTTTTCACCATGAATAGAGGCTAGTAGGTAATCACCATTTCCTCCAGAGGTTTTTTTTTTAGTTTTCTTAATTAGTTGCATAATAACCTTTCAAAATTAATTGATTTTCCCTTACTTTTCTAGCCTTGTATGTCTTTTATTTTCTTTTAAAAGAACATGAAAGATGATGATACTGTATAAAGGCATTTAAGAAATTATTAATCAGTTCATTGTTTTCAGACTCTAATCTCTTTGTTTTCCTGCTTGTCAATTAGTGACATCATCCAGAATTGTAATCTTCTTAACTTCTAAGAATAAATAAAAATAAACTGAGCTTCAAATAACTTTGCTTTCTTTTTCTATAAGAAAGTAGTTTTAGTAATTATGTGTTATTAGTACAATGAAAAAAAAACCCCACAAAAAACTAAAACAAAACAAACCAACAAAAACCTTTAATAAACATAAAAACCTCCCACCACCCTTTGTTTACTAGTTCACACATTTAGTCTTAAATTGCTACCACACTGTTTTAAGCAAGAAACTGCCTTTCTGCTCGTTGTCTTTCATTACCATGAACAAAGATTTGCTCTAGCTATAATCCTACTGGAATCACTCTCAGCTCTAAAAAAAATTATAAAATATAGACCTTTCATATTGGGGAAAAAAGTATGATTTTTTGCTACTTGAAGGGGGCTTGGTTAGGATTTTTTTTTAAGTGATTCATCTGGATTTTTTCCCCTTTTTCCTAATGATGCTTTTGCTGTGAAGTGATGAAATTGCTGACTTGAGTGATGACAGCCTGAACAATGATTGCTGTCAAAGAAAGAATACCTTTTATCTCCAAACTTCTGAAATATTAAAGCAGAGACAGCCAATAGATATTTCTTTTTTTGAAAATGGCCTTCCAATTACCTTTCCTTTTAGTTCTATTTTTGTTGCACAAAAGGATGCCAAAATGTGTGTTTGTCACAATCCCTTTCTCTTCCTTTTTTTTCTTGATGAAAGATTTCTTCTGTGTTGTGTAGAAAATAATCTTTGAATTAGAACTCCACAATGATAGACAATATGCTTTTACAGCTTCTGCATAATGGGCATTCAAATCTTTACTAAGAATATGGGAAAGGGGATGACAGAAAATCAGCTTTTATATAGAATTACTATATTGTTTTATAATAAAACAAGAAAAACAAGTAAAACATTTATGAACAACAAAAGTAAACAAAAAATTAACAGTTTTATACACAGATATCAGACAGATATAAACATATAAATATACATTTTTTGAAAGGTGAAAGCCATTCAAATGTCATCACAGTTAATAAACAGATAAAGGTATCATAGAAAGGTTAATATATGACTACTTAAATAGTTTTAAACAAAAATTGAGAAGACCTCTGAAGATTTATTCCTTTTTTTCATTCTTGATACTTAATCACTATACAGTGTTAAATACTGAAATGTTTCTGAGCATACCTTGACACAAATTCCATTATACCGTGTGTATCCCAGGCTAGCTTTTATTTCTATAAAAATTCTGGCATATTCCTTTGAAGTCAGTTTTGAGTATATCTTTAATGGGGTATTTTACTTAGTTGTGAGAACTATTTAGAGAAGTCAATGAAACCTTCTAAACTGTTTTTAGGCAAGCTACATTTCCATGTCCTAGTGTGGTTAAAACTTTGTTAAATATTTTAAAACACTTTGATAACTGTGAAAAGCAGGAATTGCAGATCTATTCATGGAAATTGAATCAGTTTCTCACTTTTAAATTAATTTCATATAAATATTTAAAAGGTGCAAAAATGAAACCAAAATTTTGATTTCAAAAATGACAGAATTTAAATTTTACAAATTACTAAAAGATGTAGGCAGAGAGAATTTAGATTTCATTTTATTCTACAGGAAGGAAGTGTTGATTTCCAAGCAGCTTCAATTTATTTTTTTCCATCTTACTTGCATTAGTTCATGAATATTATTTGCCATTTTCCTCAGAGGCATAGCTGGTATAAATAAAAAAGGTCTATTAAATTAGTTTATTATATTTTTTTAATGTATGCTATAATTAGAAAATTTGTTTATGTGCCTTTTTCCTGTTGACAGAACTAATCTGTAATTTATTCACACCTTCTTATTCCATCAGCTTTATTGCTATCTATTATTTAGATAATTGGGTGAAGTGTTATGGAACTCTTTGAAAAAGCTGTGTTGCATTCTTTAGGAGCTGTAAAGATTTTTAAAGATGACTCAGTCCTTAACCCTATGATTTGAAAAATAAATGGATTTCTGCTAAGCACATGATAAAGATTTGTTATGGAAACCGTAACATTGCTATGCAGTCTTCTGAATCATCCTATTTTCATTAAAACTTTGCAAAGAGATGTTGTATTTTAAAATGTGCCTCACCAAAGATTGTTTGGGTTTTCTATTTATTGTGTTAGTGAGAACTGAAACTGATATACAGAAAATATATATCATTGCCTTTAGCTAAAATTCTTATCCATTAAGCAAGAAAGATTTCTTATTCAAGTTAATTTTCTTCAGGTTATTCTGAAATTTGATCAGTGTGTCTTTCTTATACTATACAATGTATTTTCTTCTACCTGATATGGAATTTACTATTGAATCACTTCAGCTGGAAATAAGGGGCCTGTTTGGCTAGTCCAATCAATGGTGGCAGCAAAGTCACAGTTGAAGATGTTTATTCTAAACTTATCTCTGTCCTGGACTATTAAATCATTTTTCAAGTACATATAAAGTTTGGAATTATAAAGTATGGAACAGGCAGCAAATATCTCTGAGTGACACTGGACCTAAAATAATACAGTGGGAAAGGATAACCTTCATTTAAATATAAATTTTGCAATGTGCATATTTATTATATTTACAAATATAAACATTTTTTCTATTGATTCATTTGATTTGGATCATCTGCATCAATTTAAAAGACAGTGATGTACACATACAGATACATTATGAACACCATAAAGACAGTAATTTATATTAGTAATTCGAGTACCACTAATATTATCTACATTAGTAGATTGCCTCAGAAGCAGTGGATTTACTCATTCCTTTCTCTGTTTTCAGAGGCTATATTCTCCTACAAGACTATGAAATTCTGAACACAAAATGTATTCTGAAGGTAAAGCACAATGGAAAACAAAGAAGAATAAAGGTTAGGATTTATTTTTTGGATGTTTGCTCTAAAATGTGTATATATTTTTAGAACTGCTGTAGTCAAAATAGTTCATCATTTCTGTTCCATCGGAAACACTGAACCCTGAACCTGTGGAGACTGAACTGTAGTAACAATCTATATACTGTACTGAAATGGTGTTGAGACTATTTCATTAGATTTCCAGAAAAGATCAGCGTTTACTTCTATTTAAATTTTTAAAATTGTAGATTTTCACCAATCTGAAAACAATTACAAGGGAAGAAAATACATCCAAGGATTTTTTTTTTAATGGAACTTAGCAACACAGCTAACATCCAGTTGTCTTTAAAGGCATTCCATAAGTTTTTGCACAACAGATAAACTCTAGAAGTGTGTACCTACTCCTGTTATTCATTGCTGTCTGTGGCCACTTGACCACAGCACTCAGTTTTGATTCCACAATAGCACATGAGAAGAGAAATAGAGGTTAGCATAAATCATTCAAATACACTGGTTAGGGGTAAAGTAAAAGCAGAAACACTTTTAATGCAACAAAGGAAAATAGAGGTTCTAAAGTTTGTGTCTCCAAAAAGTGTATTTATTTCATCAGAAATGCTTCCATAACACTATTTCGATCTGAGGATAGCGGTGAGACTTCTGCTAAGTGTGGTATGTTTCCTGAGATAGCCATTCCAGGGCAGATAATCTGCAGATACTAAAGACAATTGATACAGATTAAATACTCATAGATGGTATATAAGTACATGCTCAGCAGGCAAACAACCAATGCCAAATGACTGTAAATAATCAATACCTTCAAATAACTGCTATACTGCTAATAAGGAAAAGGATACTGTTTCTGTAGATTCAAGATGTTTTGGGTGAAGCAGATAAATTAATAAAATAAAAATGAAAATAGTAATGGAATTTGTGTACCTAAAACTTTACTTGAACATCTGCCTTAAAAAAATAAGAGTAGATGATTTTTAGAAATGCTAGCTTTTAATAGCAGATATGGCCTGATTAATTCGATATACCGATAATCAAGATTTGACTTTGATTTTATAAAAGAGTTTGAGCTCTGGCAATCTGACTCTGGGCAGTATTTTCACATAAATCAGGCAGTAAATTTAGCCACTGAGTCACTCTGTAAAACCAAAATCCACAATTAGCTGAGTCACTAAAATATCTCTTTCTTTCTTCAAATAGACACAATTAAGACTAGTTTAGAATAATTCTAGTGTGTACAGAAAGCTAAAGTAGGATTTATGATGCTGAGTGTTGAAATTTATTTTTGTTGAAATTAATATCATTACTACAAATAAAAGACTATTCAGGGGAGACAGATGTTTTGGAATCTAGCTTCCACATTCTATAACTTCCCCTGGAGGAAGAGTAGATCATAATAACGTATAGGACAATGTTAACTTCAAAGCTATGTTCAACCTCATAAGTCTATTAACCACCTATAAGCACAGAGGACTTGGTAAATGACCTCCTCCAACTTTAGCAGGATGCTAACAAAGGTACAATAGTATATAATTCCAGCAGTGATGTTCACCACATCAAGCCAGAGGCACCTCTCAGCCTTTCCCACAAGGAGGTTTTTGTGACCCCTAAGTAACAAATTAAAGCTTCCAGAGAGGCTAAGACAACCATAGTAGACTCTCACTCACTGCTTGCCACTCCTCACTGCTAAAACTGTCATGATGCAGCATTTGTACACCTGCCCTTGTGTGCTAAGTCATAGATTCAAGATGCCACAAAGAGAGCAGACTCTCTCACTCCAGCTCCAAGGTCAGAAGCATCTTTGTCACCACTCAGACACTCCTTAAGTTGCTGGACTGGAGTCCTAGAACTTCCTTATGGGCAGTAAAGTTCTGAGCAGGCCACTCTGCAGTCTAGGGACAGAGTTGCACATTTCCCATTGCAGAGGGCAGGCTGCCCTGGTGCACACTGGGGGATGTCCTCGTTTCCTTGGGCTGGGTTGAGAACATGGAAGTTAACATTGGTGCTGTGTCCTCGCCATGGCATCAGGGGGACATAAGGACATGAATGGCATTGCCAGATGTCCCCACTTAGAGGAGAGGGTAAGGATCATAACTGGCTAAGAGAACTTTGATGTCACAGACAAAAATAACTCCCAGCCAAGATCATTAGCATGGCATAGACAACATCACACATGCAACCCAATTTCTTCTAAGCTTTGAACATAATTGAGAACTAAACGTCTTGGAGAAATTAAATTACAGAACCAAAAGGAGTTCTTGCCAAGACAGCTTTAGGAATGGTTAAAGCAGCTGAGATATTCTGTGATGACGCTTTCTTTCAAGCTTTCGTGGATTGTAAACATACAACTTCATAAGAAAAAACCAACATCATTAGCGAGGAGAAGAAAAAGCACATCCAAAGTATCAAAAACAACCAAAGAAAACCCCCAAATCCCCAAACAACCAAAAAAACATGAACAAGAAAATATTTAAATCTTTGCCCCATAAAGGTAAATTTCCCTTTCCATGAACTACAGATCATGTAATGTGCCTCAACTTCATTCTTCAGCAGATCTGTTACGTTTTGAGGAGATATTATCAAGCAATCACTTCTTAGAAATGGCACCTAAATACTCAGAGACATAGTGGGGAAGTGATTTTAACATAACACTGTTTTATCTGAGTATGAATTTGGTTTCTCACAGCTCTCACTGCAGTTGTGAATTCTTCGTCCGGTTTGGTGCTACTTGTACCACCCATAACTGAAATGAAAAGACTAAAACATGACTGGAAAGGTTACCTGCCCTGAAATTTAGAGGCTGCAGCTTGTCAGCAGAAAAGTCATGATTAGGAATATGCCAATTAGGCGCAAAACATGGAAAACTCCAGAGAGACCTAAGTACAACTTACAGCGATTTGGCTTGGCTGAGTTCAGTAATATAATACTACTTGCCCTTGCCTCAATCAACTGTCTAAAGAAGGCATCATTTGCACTTCTGAGTCAAAGATGGTGAACTGAGAACAATATTTAATCCCCAAGTAGTCATCCCCAGTGGGAGAATCTGCCTGTACAATTTCTTCACTTCTGACCCACTTGTAATCACCGTGCAGTTTCATTCTGCAATCAATACTCATGGGATTTATGGGACTAAGTTTTATTAATGCCAATGGAATTTATGTAGGGTTAGTCCCTAGGCACTCTTAACTGACCAGAGACAACAACTGCTAGCCAAAGCTAGGATATTAGATGCATTGAGGCTTAGACTTATATATTCAGCACTTTTTCTCTTCAGTTATTTTATTCTGCTTTATCCATTACAAGCTACAGATGCAATAACTAAAATAGCATCTCAACTTAAAGAGGATATTCTTGACATGGATAATGCTCACTTTCTGAATAATTAGTACAGTCAAAGGAAAACTTTTTTGCTTTGATAACTTGGGACAATTTGGGGTCAGCAACATTATTGTCTATGACAGTAAACAGGTTTATTAAATAGATCAAACAGAAATTTCACAACCTGCTTGATCCTTAATTACCTGCAAATTTAAATCCCTATTTTATTGGAAGTCTCAGGTGTTCTACTCAAAATCTCTATTAAAATGCAAATAGGTCATTATATAATTGAAGCTATTTAAATAAAGTATATTTTTTTTCACCAGTTCGTCCTGTCATGAATTTGTGAATACGTGAAATATTTGAAAGGACAAGGGCTAGAGGGAATTTGAGTGGGGTTGGTAAAAATTGTAAAAACACATGAAGACTGTTCAAGCTCTCAATTTTCTTTTTCACTATGTAAAAGGAAACCTCCATAAAACTCAAGAATATTTCTAGCTTACGAGGAAATAAACCTTTACATAAGATATAGTTCATCACTGGATTTCTTTACCCCAGTACGCCATTAAAACAAACAACGTGACTTTCAATCTTTTCACTGACACAAAATATGTAAAGAGACAGAGTATGGGAGGAAAATTCACATTATCTGATTTTGTTAGCGGACAGGTGATGAGGGTGCACTATTAAAGTGCACAGACTCTCAACTCAGATACTTTGTCCAGTAGTCAGGAAGGGGGTCTGAAGTCATTTGAGGCCACTGGTTCTTAACAAAGTGGCAGAGAAACTGAAAGACAGTAAGGGGAAGGTAATAAAGATTTGATTCTGAAAAGTATATGTAGTTCCTGTAGAAAGTGAATTGCAATACCTTGAGGATAATTCCTTCTGACAATAGTGACTTAAGGTTGTATTTCTTTGTTGGTAGCTCTGAAAGAACTTAAAGGTTCTTAGAACCTAAAGAGCACTTTCAAAGATAATTGAAATATCTCAGCTATTCCAAAACACTCTTCACAGCTGTAATTGTTTAGGATGTCTAAGAACTCGTGAACACCGTATTGAACTGGTGTTAATATCCCTTGTTCGAAGATCTAAGGGATGCATTTTTTAAGGTGTGACAAAGAATAAAAGGATATTTGACTTCCAATTCTGCATGTGTGGTCTTATGGATTGCATAAAGCCAGGTCTTCAAAGTTAAATAAAAAACCCACATTGGTGAGTTTAGTATAGTTGAAATATTATCCAAGGAGGGAGCCCTAAAAAGAGAGGGGTTACAAAAAAATGTATAAAAGACAGGGATAATAAAAGTGAATGAATGTAATTAAAAAAAAAACCCTCACAATGTTCTCCCCCAGGAATTATGGCATCTAATTCTCTGACATACATACATTGCTAAATAAAAAATAAAAAATTTTAAAAAAAATAGTAAATAATAAAAAATAAAAAATAAAATTCTGTTTGGAACAATTAAATTATTCTGTTTCAGCAGGAACTGAGTGTTGCAGTATATTTACCTGCATAGATAAAATATAAGGGCTTACAGCTACAGAAACTCTTTAATATTGTCTGTGATGCAATTATATACGTATGTATACAATACTCGTAAAACGGAATTAAAAGCATCAAGAAAATAGAATAAAATTAAAGTAGTTTCTTGGAAAAAAAAAATAACTTGGTCTTTGGATTTGGAAAAGTCTGGTTTGAATGCATAGTTCTACAAATTTGCTCATGTTGATGATCATTTTCCAGCATAAAAAGTGTCCCTCAAGCCATTTTCGTTCCTTTTTTCCTTTCCCTCTCTCTACACAGACATAAAAAACCCCAAACACCCCCCCGCTAAAAACCAATATATACTATGAATTTTAATTTTTGCACTATAAAGCACCAGCAACTTTCTCTTGACTAGATTTACTTCACATTGGGAGTATCATCCCAATTTTTCAGGTGAAGGAACAAAATAAAAGACATTAAGTGGCTTGTTGAATACCACCAAATCTGATGCCGAGATGAAAGCAGAGGCAGACAAAAGGCTTTCAGTTCTTGTGTGTAGAGTGTTAGTATATTTTTATCAATTTTTCTCAGCTAAACATGTAGAGCCTTTTTTTCACAGAAAATATTGTCTCTTTGTTCTAATTTGTTTGTCCCCCTATTCCTGGAAAAACAGCTGCATAAGTAGCTATTTAAAAAAATTATTATTATTCTGGGGAAGTTTTTGCCTGCTAACATACATATTAACCTTTAAAATGTATGCATAATTATAGCTAATGAAGGGTAAATCTATAAATATTGAAGTGATGAATGTTCACCTTCCAAAAACTTGCCTCAGGGTAGACCTAGGAGTATGCCAATTGTGTTTCTCTCTTCACTTTACTCCAACATAATCCTGTGCAAGCTCATGCAGAAGTTCTAGTTTTGTCTGTCAGGTGCCATCTGAACAGTCATCTAATCCAAACCTACACAGTCCACAGGTAGAGGGAAACATGGACGTTATGTACTGACGGAATACATTTTTGTAATGTATTTGACCTCCAACAAGTTTCACATTTGTTGTTACACACATAAAAGTTATCTATCACCCATTTGCTAAAGAGAGATAATGAACAGGAAGGAAGGAAGAAGAGAGAAGAAGAGCTATATTTCCATGGCAGAGAAGTGAATTAAGATAGTAATTTGTCATGTCATCATTGCAGTTCTTAGTAAAAAGTATTTAGAGAATAGAAAAATTACCTTTCTGGCTTTAAAAAAAAATTTTAAAAATTAAAAAAAAAGTAGAAAAATCTTCCTGAAATTAATTATGAAAGTTAAACTAAAAGTCACATCATTAACTTAATTATTGCTAATCAAAATGATACATTTAGTGTTTATTATTATATTTTAATTGTATGTATATTAATACAAATATATACATGTGCATGGTTGCATTTTTATTATTTCATCATCTATATTCTAAAACTTTTATCTTGATATATAAACATAGGCATACACAAACTTTGAAAGGGTAATTTATGTTAGTCACACTGCTTACAAAAACACAGATGTGTAATTCCCTTTCTTCTGCTGGCCTAGTCAGAAACACAGTACTGATTTATCTAGGCCACTGACTTGATTCACTAGGAAATTTGTTGTTTTCCTTTTTTTTTTTTTGACATTGTAACTGTTTAATTGCTAGTTTTTATTTTGTTTTGATTTTTATACCAAATAAAATCAAAGCAGAATAAAACATTTACAGGTGCTAATTAATGAATCATAAAATTCTACACGCCTCCCCAGATTAAAAAAAAAAAAAAAATTGAAACTGCTATTTAATAGTTCAGTAGAGAATTATTCCTTCCTAGCTGGTCAGAATGTGTCTTTTGGAAGTCTTTTGTGTCTACTGAAAGTCTCAATAAAAAATGAAGACTCAATGACGTCTCAAAGAAGAATTCAATGCTATTCAGACTGAGGCAATCCACAGCAAACAGTTATTTTCTAATAAACTGATAAACATGTCTTATATGCATGCTGTCTTTCCTTTTTACTATCTCTCTTATTCCACACCTCTTCCCTTTCCTACAAATGACTTGTTTTCCCACTTAGCAAATGAAGCTGACATAACTTTGAATGGTGCTCAAAAAATGATTGTTGGTGATAAACTTACTGGGCTGCATATGGATAGACAAGCACAGTTTAATATTTTGCTGAACTGATGTAGAATTAAGTGTTAACTGGATCAAAATGAAGAATTTATGCTACAAATGTTCCAAAATAGAATATCCAATTTACATTCTTTTCTAACTTTTACAAAGTTCCTCCTGTAGACCGCTATGCTCCTCTGCCACCATCCCTTTCCAGTCACCCTTCTCCCTGATGTTAAACATCTGGATGCACAGCTGCCCCGTGACTAGAGCTGAAACTATTTCTCCATAAAAAGATTCTTCTGTCAGCTTGGTTGGATTTTCTTAATGTAAAAGGGAATTAACTTTCCTCTGATCTTTGAGTTTCTACAGGAAACAAAAACCACATGCTTTCTTTCTTCAGTTACGGCACACCCTGCTACTTCCCCATGCCTGAAATTGTCTTTAAGTGAAAGCAAGAACCTTTCCTGTTAGAATTATCTCAGTTTTGGCTCAAAAGCCGTTGCTTCCCAGACAATTTATGACGAACTTCTCTGTCATCATTACAAACCTCTTACTTTCCTCCAATATCCCTCCTATCAACCTGCCTTCCCAATGATTCCTGCCATGTGATCTGTCCCTCTAAGTAAATATCATAATTTATCAGTGTTCTGATATTTCCAGCTCCTGGGCCGATATTCTAATCTGATGTGAACAGCATCTCTTGTGCAGAACATGTAACATTCTGAACTTAATAATGAAATTAGTTTGAAAGGCATTTTTAATCAAGCATATCTAGTTGAGTTCAAAGTAGTAGTTGCTTGGAAAAACTTATGGACCTAAATTTTACAGGAGTTCATACAGGACACTCTACTGTTCCATTTTGTTCTGCTAACTTCCAAGTTGTATAAATATATACATAAATATATA
>VZRS01012640.1:162703-266193 GCA_013398055.1 Ifrita kowaldi
TTACATTTTGTTCTGCTTTTTTACAAGTTATATATATATATACATAAATATATATATATATATATATATATATATATCTAAAATATGAAAGGCAACTTTAGAAAATGTTTTATTATTAAAAAGTTCAAGAAGAAAACTCTTGGAGGAAATCTTTCTAAAATGGTTATATTTCTTTCAGTAACAAAATATTTTAAAATATAAAACCAGTCGTCATAACTAATTTTCTCAACTCCTGGCAATATTCACTGAAAAATATAAAGGAACTTGATATAATTTCATACGCTTTTTTTCGGGGGAAGGAGAGCAGAGGAGAAAGACATACCATTCTAATACTATAGAAATCTTATTTCTTATTTTTAACTCATTCTCTTTGATCCCTTTAATAAATAGCTTGTGTTTCAGAGTGTAATGAATGATGTTATGTGAGCAGGGCTCTGCCTTCCCTGGCAACATGAGTTCAGACTACTGAAGAGAAACAAGCCTTTCAAATTCCTAGTAGCAACCTTTCACCTTTGCTCCTTGCTCTCATGAAAGACTGGAGTAGAAGCTGAGTTAAGCTTTTCAGTGCCAGATAACCTCAACTACACATCTCATTTTAGAGTCATCAGGAGTGTCACTCGGAAGGCAGACTCTTTGACACCAAGGAAAAGAAGTTGTATTTTGAGCATCACAAGAGGCCTATTGTTGCTGATTGCAAGAAAGGGAGAGAGGGGAAGGAGGGAGGGAAGGAAAAGAAACAACAAAACAAACTAAAAACCCTCACAAAAAACCATCAGAGACTTTTAAGGAGCTTTGAGCTTTGAAAAATAAATAAAACATTGCATTTGAAACCCCTTTGTGCATTACAACAAAGACATAAAAGTTTATCATAAAATAAAGGTCTGGCAACTTCAGCAAATATATCCATGGAAATGGAACTTACAAAGTGATGTAAATAAAAAAAGAAATTAAAAAATGTTAAAGTGAGGTTTGCCATCTGGGTTTGAAGGTTATTAGAATGTTCTTTGTTAAAAGATGAGCTTTTTCAATTAATGACTATGTAGATTTACATCAGTAATTCCTTTAGTAATTATACTCTGTGTAAAGAAGGAATTATATGCCTTGTAAGCATGTTTAGTTCTACCAAAGTAGATTTGTGCAAAAAACTGAATTAAAAAGATAATTTATCAGTAGTAGTTCACATAATAGATATGTCAGTCATTGTATCCTGGGAGTCACAAGCAAAATGCAGACTCAATTTTTACCTAGTAATTAGATGAATTCCTTACTTTAAACATATATTTTTACCTGACAGATTCTGAATCTTTTTCTGTCATAAGTTGAGGAAGAAGAGAACAAATGAAATTATTATGGTTTTTTATTGAATTGACCAGAATTTCTATTTTTCTTTGTGTTTTTATTGGAACAATTTCTGCTTTCAGTGTGTTACCATCATCAGCTCTTGCGCATTTAGTTGAAATCTGAAATACTGTTTTGGAGCAAGATCAGCTGGATATGATAATTTTATTTTTTTTTTTGTGAGTGAAAGAATATGTTCCAAACAAATGTTTACAAAGAAACTGAAGAAACTCATATATATTCATCTTACAATTGCTGGCATCTGCTTCACTCACATGACTTTAATGGCATTCTAATGAAACACCAGACTATTAATTCAGCAGAGAAATAAATTAATCTAAAATATTTACAAAAGAAGATAACAGGGGCTACTAAATGAAAATTCAATTGTACCTCATCTTTTGGGACTTATTTCTTAGCCTATTCCACAAGACAGATTAATGTGAAAGCTTGTTATAAATCAGTTCCCCCTGACTTCAGTCATCATTAATGGTGCCAGAAAATAAGAAAATATGATGTGTTTTCAGAAATAGATGAATAAAAAGGGAGTGTGGCCAAACAGGAAATTAAACTGCATTTGTTACGAAAATAATAGAAATAATTATCTTTAGCTTTAATATTAGCTTTTATTTCCCTGACACCATAATACTTGGTTCTTTCCCTCTTACTATCTTTCATTTCTTTAGCAAGTTCAGCACTTATTAACTAGAATTGATGCTGATTTTTCCCCACATTGTTTCAGTCCATCTGCACCATCTTGGGAATGGGATACTAAGGTGGCAGCAGAAGGTCCTGCTCCTCTCTGGGCTCTTGCAAGGATTAGTGGCTTTGCTTCTGGCTGTATTTCTGCTCCCCCTCACATTTTTCGCCCCTGTATGATTATAGAGACTGTAAATGTCCAAAATTCTTTATGATGATGTGACTATATGTCATATAAAAGGAAAACCAGATCCTTAAGTTGAGTACTTTACCATAGTCAATCAAACATGCCACAGCACAATGGATCCAGCTCTTCCCTGAGGATACCATATACTATGGTCATTTAATCTACATAATGCCAACATCAGACCTTTTTGCTAGTTTCCTGTACAGTAATCTCTGCCATGGCCTTCTGTTTTCCATTACTCTTATGTCTTTTTTGTTATTATTTATTTAATGTGGACATTTTTCCACAGCAATAGCATTTTTTTATACACAGTTTGAATGTGACCACATAAAAAATTGAACTATCATTAGCAAACTGCTATATTGAATATAAAAATGGAAAAAAAATTTAAAAAAAAGGATATATTATCTTCGGTTTAGAATGTCTCATGGCTCACATATTAATCAAGTTACTGTTTGATACCTATGGAAACAGGATCTTTTTGAGGTTATTAGTACAAAAAAGGAGAAGTGGATTTGAAAGTCTTTCTCCAGACTCTGGTGTGCTTTTAATTTTTTATATGATTTTGCTGTGGATTGTGTGTGATATTCAATAGATTTTAAAAAAAATTATGCAACTTGGCTATTATTTCCTGAGTAATTCCCAAATCCCAATTTTAAAAAGTTGCTAGTTGCATGATAGAGAAACACAATTACCATGAACATGCAGAATGAGTATCACTCAGTTTTCTTTCCAATACTAATATGTAACTGTCACTTGGATATGAGAGTTAATTTAGAAGCAAGAAATGTCATACAAATATTCTGTAAAGGACTGGCAGGCTGATGAGTCTTCTGACAAATAAGATTTGCCTCACACTCCTATTCTGAACGTTTTGATTCTCAACAAAACTTAAATATCACTGCCATTTCAGTTGTTTTTATCTTATTTTTAATGGTAAATCCTATTTTTAATGGCAAACCATTTTAACACATTCTATATATTAACTATTTCAGAAATCAAATATTTTCCTATTCCCCAGGTTTTCTTTGGTTGTTTTCTGCTTATTTTCTGGATGCCTTCTTTCCTGGTGAAAACTGAAGTGTACTGAGGAAAAGTTAAGGTCTGGAACATGAAATGTGTTAATGTTATGACTAACTAACACCCAATGTTAAAACTAACCATAACTAATCTATACTACCTTATTTTGAATAGGTAATGAAATTTAAAATTTTTGTTTTGCACATTTTTAGAATTCTGCATGAGCTCCTCCACAATATTAAATATTTTTCTTTCATAACATTCTGAAAAAAAAAAAGTTAAAAATGTTTCATGCCCTTAGAATTACATTGTTATGAGTTTACATCACCTTTCCCCCCCCAAAAAAAAGAAAAAAGAATTTGTAATTTTTTTTTTTTCTCATAGTGTTAATGGGGCCCATTGGCAATACACTGTGACATCCTCTCCAGTCTTTGGGATAACCAAAATGGCACTTTTACAGATTCAGCTATGTGTATGTGTGGTGAGGAAAGTAGTAGGTAGAAAAAAGAACATAATACATGCTCAGGTTTTGCCATGATTTAAAGGCCAGACAAACCCGAGACACTGTGCTCAGGAATGAGGTGCAACTGGAAGCCTTCCTAAAATAGCTTCCATTAACAGCTGTTAATGGAACAGCTTGGAAGAGGTAAATGGGAAAAAAAAAAACAAAGTCAGAGTCCTCCCTAAAAAAATGGTTTTCAGACCCTTCTTTTCTTTTGAATATAAATATCTTATTTTGGCTGAGAACAATCAAATATGTTCTACAGCTGAAAAAATTAGGGAGGTTGTGGTAAAATCCACGGGCCAAGTTTTCAATATCACGCAATAAAACAAGTTCAATACACAGAGAACAGGCATGGAAAAAGCTTACATTAATTGTTTTAATGCTGTATCTGTGTTGATACACGCTGCTAACCACACTATAGCAGCCGCAAGTTCTAATGTGAGCTCTGACAGGAGTGGAGAAGAACAGCAGTTTTGTTTGTTTGTTTGTTTGTTTGTCTGCCACAAATAGACACAACTTTTACTAAGTCTTGCTACCATTTCAGAAAAAAAAAAAACACATGAATTTTCACTTAATTTCTTATATCTGTTTAAAAAAACTAAATAAAATCACATTCTGCCTATGTCTTTTTCATGGAAGTGTTTAATTTATAAGAGCAAAGTACTTAAATGTTTCTAACTGCTACATTTTGACATCTGTTATAGGGAACAGTCTCCTCTCAGACTTCTAAGAAGTTCAGAAAAGCAGATTCCACAAGAGATAGCTAGAATTGCACAAGAAAAATCAATGTGCCTATCAGTTTAATGTCCTCTAGGCACAGGCCACCACTTTTCAATCTCACACTTCATCTTTGCTTTCACAATACTTATCCTAGGAATGAGATTAAACATACAGATAATGCAAACTAGACAACACTTGTGTGTTTAATATATATTGCTTTTCCCTTGCCTACTTTATTGTAATGGATGCATAAATGAAAATAGGTATAGAAAACGAAGGAATACTGGCGCACGCCGCTGTGACTGGGAAAGGAACAGTGCTGCGCCTCCCTGAGTGTCCGCCGTGGGTCTGGAAACCCCTGGGGCTCCAACCTATGGTTAAAGATCCTCAGGAGGGGCTGTCAGGCCACTGCACATACGCTCGCTATTCCCAGGGCAATGTTGAGCAGGATCACAAGCAACTGAATCCCCAGCACACCGACCAAAGGCTAAGAGATTGCATGGGTTCCAAAGGCTTTTTTATGCCTCAGAGGTTCCAAAGACAAAAGAAGTTAACAAGAGTTTTACAGGGGCACAGTTCACCAATCAGGTTTGGGCAATGGGGAGGAGAAAATGCAAACTGACTAATCAGGGAGAAGGTGGGAGGGAGCAGGGAGAGGGGGACCAATGGGATGTCGAGGAATGAGGAACTTTCTAGAGCATGAGCATATTCAACAGGTTGTTGCATATTAAAGACAATATGCATAAAACAGGGAGGGGAAACGATACTTGACAGTTTATGTAGCAGGGCAAGAGACTGTGGGTGCTCATCATAACCTTGGGGATTTAAACTTCTGAGCCAGCCCACCTGGTACTCAAGGTTGCATTCCATCCCTGTGGCTCACTTGCCACTTGAGTGGTAGCAGCAACCGCCACCACAGAATACTAATCACCAAAAAACAAACAGCATCTCTTGAAACAGAAGCAATACGCTATTCTGGGTTATACAAAAGCATTAGCCTACATCATTCTCTGAGTGCACTCAAATGCCAAAGTACTGTTTGAATTTTGTTTTATAGTCCAATATTAAGGCATCATTTAAGTAAAGCGTGTTTAATTGGTTATAATGCCAACAATATCACTTGCCCTGGAAAATGAATTAAGTTATGATTCATTTGAATCTATCTCTTAGATTTGTGTTCAGTTCCTTAATGGATAACATGAGTAGGATAAAGGAAGAAACAGTTCTACCCTCTCTCCTCAAAGCCTTCTAATCAGAATTAGATGAAAGAACCCAACTCATTCAGCAGTAGTCTTGGTTTTACCTAATTTTTTTCTGGTAGAGACAAACGTGGCCTGGCTGGCAATATCTGCTTGAAGAATATCAAGATTTAGTTTACTAAGGACTTCCTGATCACAAGTACAACAATTTCCTAAATTTAGTCTGAGAACATAAACAATAGTTGGCATACTCTTCTTTCTCACCATGGCAATAAATGACTTTTTTCATGAACTCTAGGGAATGAATTTAGCAATTTTATGAGAAAATCAGAGAATAAAAGAAATACCTTCAGTAAGTAAAAAGGACAAAGGGCTAGTAAATTTTCTCATTCATTAAATGGTAATGAATTCTCATTCTCTGTTCTGAGTCTGTACAAAGCCAATCAAGAATTAACAATTTCATTAACAAGAATTGCACATTCAGGTGAAATTTCCTTTGCACTTGTCCAGTGTTTTGTTTCATCCATGTAGTTCATCATATTGAGCTTCAGCAGTGAAAAGTCAGGGGGATAAAATTTCTACTTTGATACTGAGCCCTTTTAAACTTAAAAATGAGCAATACTCTTATTTGTACATGAATCTACTGCTATGTGTTATGAAATCCCCAGGATGAATGGGGCCCTGAGCAGCCTGGGCTAGTGAAAGGTGTCCCTGACCACAGCAGCAGATTGGAACCAGATAATCTTTAAGATCCCTTCCAACCCAAGTCATTCTACAATTTTATGATTGTATTAAATTAAGATTTCTACATGGATTATTTTAAAAAGAAGCCAAATTAAATTCAAATCAAGTGAAACACAGTGAAACTGAATTTTTCAGTGAATGAAAAAAAACCCCAAAACTAACAACAAACCCAGCCTGCAAGGGATTTGACTTCCATTTCAACCCAGTGTGAATCAAATCTGACTTCTTCAGTATCCATAGAGTGACAGCGTCCTAAGACTTGTGCGAGGGAGACCAAACTTGAATTGCCTTCTCCTTTGACAATGTAGTTCTCAGCATTTTTGCCTTCATACTCTCAGATTTATTTATAACTGTTTATATTAAGAATAATAATGATCCCTAGGTCAGCCATTTCCTGGCACTTAATCACTGACTGCATGAAGGGCCTAAGGCAAAGCCACATCTCCTCTGGCCAGTGACTGCCTGCCTGTTAGGAACTGCTTTCTTTGGTATCACTCCCTAATNCAGATTGGAACCAGATAATCTTTAAGATCCCTTCCAACCCAAGTCATTCTACAATTTTATGATTGTATTAAATTAAGATTTCTACATGGATTATTTTAAAAACGAAGCCAAATTAAATTCAAATCAAGTGAAACACAGTGAAACTGAATTTTTCAGTGAATGAAAAAAACCCCAAAACTAACAACAAACCCAGCCTGCAAGGGATTTGACTTCCATTTCAACCCAGTGTGAATCAAATCTGACTTCTTCAGTATCCATAGAGTGACAGCGTCCTAAGACTTGTGCGAGGGAGACCAAACTTGAATTGCCTTCTCCTTTGACAATGTAGTTCTCAGCATTTTTGCCTTCATACTCTCAGATTTATTTATAACTGTTTATATTAAGAATAATAATGATCCCTAGGTCAGCCATTTCCTGGCACTTAATCACTGACTGCATGAAGGGCCTAAGGCAAAGCCACATCTCCTCTGGCCAGTGACTGCCTGCCTGTTAGGAACTGCTTTCTTCGTCTGGTATCACTCCCTAATTTAAGTTCTTGGTGAACTTCAAGAAGTAAACTGTTCTTTTGGTTTTTGTTTTGTTTTCTCAAGTACTAATTCCAGCAATAAAACATTAATCTGCCTGTGTTGTCTCCAATTAATGCTTAAAGCATCCTTGAAATACACAAAGATATACACAAAGAAAGTACACAAAGAAAAAACCAAAGTCAGATATATTTTGGTTTCTCTACTCTTGTCTACAAATTTATGTCCATTGTCACATCAGAAGAGAGACAACAATTGTTTTCAGAGAACGTTGTTTTCAATTTACATATTTCTATATAGAAATATTGCTATTTGTCCCCTGGAACAGATTTATTGACAATCTGCATAAGAAGAAACTGTAATAAACACAGTGAGGGCATCTATTATCTGGCAATAGAAGATTGCTTTTTTTTTTTTTCACTAATTCACGATTAGCTTATGCCAAAAAAAATTATTTGCACATTCATCATTAAAAATCAACATTAAAAAATACTTGTGTTCAGTTGTACTTGGAAAAAAAGTCTTTATGGTTTAATATCATTGCTCAGCATTTTAGAATCTGAGAATGAGGCAGCAAAGCAAAGTTCCTACTGAACATCTGTAAACTTATGATACGAGAACTATTTCTGAGTTCATAACTCTTTAGAATAGGAAACTTATAGAAAGGGGGTTACATAGTTTCTCTATGGCCTTGAAGGCCTGCCCATTTTGTAAGTATTATTCTTAGAAAGGAAAGGATTTTTATGTAAGGCAGAAAGATATAAAAGTGTTTCTCAAGAGCATCTGAATTTATCACATCTCAGATTGAAATTTGTCCAATAATATATGATTCTTGAAAATATCTAATGTCAATTTTAATAGCTTAAAGTGCAATATTTTGCTCATGTGGTTGTAATTCTGTCAATATCTCATTTTAGAGGCTGGCATTTGTAATCATATTTGCTGGGTTAAGATACCTTGTTTAATATAACCTTCTGTTTTTAATTTCCTGGATTATCAAAAGGAAAAGCAGTAGAGGAAAATGATTATGCAAAGTTTCCTCAAAATTCCTTGAAAGCATAATCTGTACTAAAACTAACACTGAGTTCTCTCCCAGTGGAACAAATGCAAGCCATAATGCACTGTCTGTTGAGCAGGCCACTTTTTGATGGAAAAGAAGGTGTCACTTTTGACAGTCAACTCCACAAAGAGGAATTTATGAGATTTATGGATCCTGATTTTGGCATTCCCTTGTGGTTCTGCCTGTCTCTTGATATTAACCTTAGCTGCTTTCTGCCCTTTCTTTCACCTTTTATTTTTATTTATTCCTCTGCTAATTTTCTGTTTTGCATTCATACACAGCACAGATTGGTTTCATTTCCCAAATCAGGTTCCTATCAATTCAACTGTGAAATTTTCAGTCTTCAAAATAAATTCTATGTACTCCAAAAAAAATGAAGTTTTTTGCCTTATTTGTGTCGTTAAGGACCAAAGGTACTGAAAGGGCGAAACTGTTTTGGTACACACTGAAAATCCAAACAACAGCCACATTTTAATAACCTTACATATTTGTGCATTTAGATTTATAGAAACTAGCAAAGCATCCACACTTAGCCAGAACTTCAGAGAAATTATAAAATGCATATTTTCTACCTTGGAGAAGATTGCATCCCTCACACCAGTTCTTTGTTTCAAAACTTGGCATCTAGGGCTTCCTAGCCAAACAGTTTGAAGAAGCTGTTCATGTGAACAAATTTATGTTTCCTTCCTTCATCACATTTTACTGAGATTTTCGAGAAAGACTAATCCTAGGGCAAACTGCTTAGAAGTAACAGAAAATATGTGACAAAAATTCTCATTCTACAACGTTGTATCATAATAAATATACACATTTGTCCTGAAAAAGGTCAGTGTAGAAGACAACAAAGTTTTTCTTTGTGATCTGGCACAGTTCTTTTTATGTACTTACAATGCCTTCATGTTTAAGTGTACAAAGCCTGGAAGATCAAAAGAACTGAGGAATTTTCTCATGAACAAGTTTTTTTCTGACATTTGTGACAGGCTGTAAGCTGGTAACAAACCGGATCTGTACTACTTTTACCATTCCTGTAATCAGCACAAGGAACAGCATCTTACATATTCGGTGACAAATAACCCCCGTGGTCTCTTCTTCTCAAATATATTCAGCTGTTGCCTTGTAAGGAATTATAAACCTGTATTTGCTTGTGAGGATGTCTGTTTCTAAGCTATGCAAACTGTGTTCTAATTACCAGTGTTGCCAGTAATCAATTTACTTCAATTCTTCCCCAACAGCTTTAGTTGAGTTGCTTTACTTTTTTTCTAATAAATTACAAATGAAATAGTTTTGTTAACTCAAAAAATCTGTATTCATTACTGTGCCAGTACTGTGGAAAAGATCTGGCTGAAAAGTTGGATAACTTTGCCCTTGCTGAGCTCCACGCTGTGGGGTTTGGAGTGCCACGAGCACGTGCTCAAGCTGTTTTAAGACAAATTCACACACCTTTATTCTATGCTGAACCCTGGAGTGCAGACATATGCTGCAATGTTTAGTCATGAGTAATGCGAAGCCATCCAGGCCTGTTAAAGCTCAGAAAATCCCACTTCCTAGTTTCCCAATCAATATTAATTATACACCTGGTATTTTCAAATATGTCTTGTGCACTTACAGGCATGATTTCACTAAGTTAAGTATGCAAAGGAAAACAGCATAAGACACATTTTAAAGGTACACTGTCAGCAGTCAGTGAAGTTGAAAAGACAGTCACCTTGATGCTTACTTGGAATTTTCATCAGCCCCTACAGGACTAATTTAAGATTACTTTGTCATTCCAAGAGAATTCAGCATGGGACCTAACATATTGATAAACTATTAAAACGATCTTTTAGACTTTTTGTTAGTCCAGATAATCTTAGAACATTACTAATTACTCATAAAACATAAATTTAAAACTTGTTCTTGTAGACTTTCCAAGAGACTCATAAATCCTGGGAAACATTAAGGTAGGCGGGGAGAGCCTAAAATAAAAGTTATAAAAAAAAGTTCAAATTATGAAAACAAGCTGTTTCAAAATTAGAAATACATAGGTACATTTTGCTTTCATAGGTTATCTGGGAGAGGACATATGGAGCAAAATATTTTTTAAAAGTGCTTGTTCTTTGACAAAATGCCCCATAATCATCTAATGTCAATATTTATCCAGTGCAAACCATATTGTTGTATGATGTCAACAGAGTGGAGGCATTTGCAAACCAAGAGCAAAAATTGTAGCTCATTTAGATAACTCACGGGAAGCATATTGGTTTGCTATACATGTGCAATCTCAGCACAGAAGAGTACACCCAGGGAAATCAATTTGTTATAGCATGAATTTGGCAGTAGTGCATGGAACAATGAACAGGGCCATAAAACTTCTTCAGCTTTCTGTATTTGAAAATACCCTCAGCTCTTCAGTACTTCTCTTTGCATTACTATACACAACAGGATGCTCAGTGTCCTCTAAAAAAGAATCATGAGCACTTGATGGTGGGTGATTGAGTTATTTATTTTTCTGGATAATTTTAAACTCCTTAAGAATGTACCCAAATATTATTGTGCCAGTTATTACAAATTTAGTATTGCATTTCTGCAATAATTACTCTTTCATTGAAAGGGTGTTTATTTGATTGTTTGCTGTTACACACAGACTTGCTAAAGAATTGAATGTTGGGATAGGATAGGGGCTGCTCTGTAATAACTTATAAATATTTGATATAAACATGGTTATTGGGATCTTTAATTCATAATTTTACTAGGCTAAATCAACACTGCTGAAGGCAAAAAAGCAGAGAAAGTGAACTGTGATTCACTCTAGCAAACACTTGGGATGTTGTTATAAGCCATGGCACTGACTGTTTATAGATGAACTTACCAATTAGTTTCAGACAGACACTCTGGCTACAAAACTGCAAAATAAAAGAGGAAAGAGTGAATAAAAAAACATGTCCCAGTGTACTGAGGTCAGGCAGACAGCAGAAAGTTGTGTATGAGTCAAAGACCCTAGAGAGAAGGTATAAGTGAGCAGCACCAAGGGAAGCTGAGCTACTGCAGTGGTGAGCTGATGGCAAAGGGGCTACTTCACCCCTCCTGCTCCTGCTCCCAGCTCCTCAGAACCAATTGCCTCCCTCGTCCAGCATCGATGCTCCTCTGTCCCCACAGTACAGTCATTGAGAAAACTAAATTAACAGAAAACAAATCTCTGCTGTTATGTTCTCAGCTGAACTGGCTCACTGGCTCACGCACTGGTGAGTGCCTGAAATCATAAGTGAATTATCAGCAGTTGGAAAGAGAGGGAAACTTCTCCTTTCAACCACAGTTGAGACTTTATGGAAACCTTAGAGACTCTAATAAAAAGAACACACTTTTGGATGTACTTAACTCTTGAAAACAAATCTAAAAATTGTGTTTCCAACAACAACTTCTGCTAAGATAACAGAAGTAAAGAAGGCCATCTTCATTACTGTCAGAAAATTCTGTTGATGTATTATGATTATTCACCAGTCCAGGTCAGACAAATCAGAGCTGACACAAATCACTCTATCTTACACATTACTTTGAGGCTGAGGAAAAAACCAATAATTTAATCTCATGCAAAGTAAAGTGACAAGACTTGAGGCTCAAGGAAGGTAACTTAGAAAGAAAAAATGTGGCTAACTGAGCAACGTTGAAGACAGTTTGCATTTTAAAGACTTCTCTACTGAAGTTCACATACTAATTTTATATGTGGATAATTTTAACAAAGAGTCTTCATTAAGCTAATTGCTATTGAGTATCTTATATCTGAATGTTGAACATCTGCTTTTATGAGAGAAAATATCTTATAGCCATGCCTGTTTGCTAAGGGAGATATCAGAGCTGTAAAATTAACAGAGCTCAAACTTTTTGAAAGCAGAAGACTCCTAGAGCAAGTTTGCAGATGTCCCTGTGAACAAAGGGTGATAACAGGTGGTATGGTGGATATCCTTCCAAAGCTTGTATAAAACTGACATATATGAATGTATTTTTGGAACAGAGATGGAAAAAAAAAAGTTATGGAAAAGTCTGGACCTGATGGAAACTGAGGAGACAAGGAATTAGCTTTGGGGTGATATCTGAATTTGCTGGTGTGGAGCAAAGTCCCTCTTGGTTCCTTGCTCTACTGTAGCACTAATGTACTGAGCACCATAAAGTGTATCTGGCCTGTAACTCAGTCCTGCACAGGAGACAGCACTCAAAAGTCAATGCCTACCAATACTACTCTACACGTGTGAAGTCAGTATATGTCCACAGTGCACCACTGAACTTTCACTCACTGAAGCAGGTTTGCTAAAACATCTGATTCATTCTCCAGAAAGGAGCACATCAGGACTGGAGTCTGGGACAAAAATTAGCCCAAAAGTCAATTCTGATAGACGCAGAATCAGTGACTAGACTTTTTCAGCAAGGAATATCTCTCTGCCCATCCCAGTGCCTGTGTGCAGCAGACATCTCTCTCTTAATTTATCATGGAGATTTCAGGTATCATTCCCCTGACTTCTGAAAGAGTGGATTTCTTGAGCAGAAAACTCTTAGGGAAAGATCACGCTGAATACAGCTGCCAGAGAAGCTGTCTGAGGGTACTACTATTCAGATGTATCTGGTATGTTTAGAACACACTTCTTAACAGATTTGAGGAATGGGAAAAATTATTTTAAAAGCACTAGTCCTAAAGTACTATGATAGCAAATATATATGTAGTAGATCTATTAATAGAAGAATTAGGGAAACATTATTTCAGATGGGTTGGAATTTTTTTATCGTTTATAGATTTTTCCTTGACAATAAGAGATCTTAATTAATAATTTTGTGGGAAAATTCATGATGTCTTTTATCTGTATGGATTCTCTGACATCTTACAGGGAATAAAGGAACATCCAGTCTTCCCCTTGCTGCATTGCAACAGTGGAACCCGTGTCTTTTAGCAACTTGTCTGTTTTCATGAAGCACAATATTTGTAAAGCCTCTACTTTTTTCTTGTGTTTCAATGAAAACCTTTTTGTTGGGCAAAAGATAAGCATATATTTGCTGACATGCAACATGGGAACATCTTCATGTCCTCAATAAAGCAGGCTAAAAACAATGTGCTTCAAAGATGCATCTCAGAGCACTAAACAAGAGTTGCCTCAAAATAATGCAACGTCAGAGAATATTCTGTCTAGACTTAAGTAAAGTAAAGGCAGAAATAACGGACACTGAACATGGAGGTATTTGTCTGATTTAAAGTTATAAATATTCGCCGATATTTTTACTGAGGGCCTCTCAGAACAGATTTGTTCCAAACTCGTTGCGATTGCCAAAAATGTATCTGGTGTTCTTTTCACTTGTGAACTTGTGCTTTTTTTTACACATATTTTATCTGACATCTGAATGAGCACCTAAGACAATGTTTGTAGAAGCAGACACATTTGATAACATGATGAAGCACAGCAAAAAATAGAGCTAAATGCTGTATATTCCAAAGGAGTTTAATAATACTATAAGATCTCAGATAAAACACAAAAACTCACATAATAATGCTTCTTCATGAAGAGCAAAGATGACAGGCGGGGTAGAGAATATAAGCCACATAATGGAGACAGTTTTAGTCCCATCCTGTAAATCCAAGCTTGGCAGTGATTGCTAAAGTTATGATCCAAGATAAGACCCCAAGGAAAGTGATTAAAGCTGTTAGCAGTGTGTGGCCAGTACAGCAAATGTTACCAATTCAGAGCAGAGATTTTGCTGCTGAAGGGATTTTCCTTTCAAGAACAAGATTAGTTATCCCAGATGTGTTAGAAAAAGCATTTTAAAGAGATTGCATGAAGGCCACTAGAAAATCAAACAGAAAAATAAGATCTCCTTCACACTAATCTAGAAAGAACAGTGATACAGAGGAATTTATAAAACCTTTTTTCCAGTCAGACACACCAAGAAAAACAACTCCATATGATCAGCACAGGAAAGCTATTACTGTGAGTAAGTAAACTAAACATGGAGTTGCTTATTTTGACAAGGTATAGGTGATCTGTTCTATACTGTTTTTCTAATTCTTGAAATAGCTTCCCTAGATGACCTTTAAATTTAGAATATGATGCTACATTTGTAGTCTGGTTTGGCTCTTTGATTTGGTTGGTTTTGGAGATTCATTGTGGGACTTTGGGGTTTTTGGTTTGTTTAGGGTTTGTTTGGGTTTTGGGTTTTTTTTACACTAGGAGATTTCATACTACAGTTGCTTCCTTAAAGGCATAAGATGAGAAACATTAACTCTGCTGGGTCTTCTTTATTCAAAACACTAATAGATATGAAACCCAGAATTTAGTAAATCCAGCAAATGGCTCTACTTTTGAATTACAGAACCATACTGGTTGGGCTTAATCTGGGTTGAAAGAGACCTCAGAACAACCTCAGCTCAAACCAGGGTCAGCTATGGAGCTAGACCAGGTCGCTCATGCCCTAGAAAGAATAATATTCATATCTCAAAAAAGATCTGGAAATTCAGGTGGCTGCTGGAGCAACTGATCAAACATATCTGATCAGTGTGAAGATTGGTTGACTGTTCATATTATGTGGCAAAAGAGAACATTAAAAACTACAGTTTTAAGTAGCTTACAGCATATGAATAAAGGCTCACACTCCCTAACTGAAAGGCTGAACACAATGTTATTTTTTTTTCTTTTAATGATTGTTAAAAATATGAGCATGAGACTTAGAAAGTACAGTTTTTAGAAGACAGTAGTTCTACCCAAGAGTTATGATTGTTACAAGACAGCATGCTTTGCATCCATAGAAATAAGTACATTTGGTTTATGTAATAAAGAAGCTACTCATAATAATAAAACTGCATAGTGCTATGTCTTTACAAAAAAAATCAAACATTAAAAAAATACAATTTTTTTTTCCTTTCTCATTTTCATCTGTTCCATGTCCTCACAGTGTAAGACTTTGGGAACTAGTGATAATAAGTTAGTATAGAATAATTAATGAGGCAGTAGTGTCTAACAGATAACATTGCAGTAGCCTTTTCTTATAATAACACTTCAGTCCTGATGTCAGTAAGTGTTAGTAGCAGATTTATAGAAGAATGGTAACAGAAAAATTTGATATTGCACTCTTTATATAAAGAAAAATAAATTGGTCAAGTCTATACTTCAGAAAGTAACAAACTACAAAGTTTCCCAATTTGGAACGAAGTTTATTGACTTGTCATCTGATTAATGCATCTAGGGTATCACCTGGCTAACCTGCTTCCAGAACCTAAGTTATCATCTCTTCATGTTAGCATACTGTGTGACATTGGCTTGCCAGCTCCCTCAGAGCCGATCCGTGATGTGTGCATAACATTCATTGCAGTGTTGGAATGTGATCTCAATAAACCTGAGAGAAAAGTGACAAGTGAAGGAGAAAAATTTATCCTTCTGCAGCATTAGAATACTGACGTAAAAGGTAATTAAAAGTTTTTATCATGCTTTTTTTTTTCAAGGTGCTAAAACCAATGATTTTGTCTAGTTATCAGAATCAAAATATGTGGACTTCAGAGCCATGTATGACCATTCTGAATCACTATTACTTATCTGTATGTCCTTACATGACTTTTGCCATTATGGCAGAGGAATGCCTCTAGAATAATTACTTATTTAGTTAATTAAATATTTTCTTTAAAAAATATGTAGCAGAGCATCTAAATTGCAGTCATCATATTTACATGGACAAAGTTCAAATAGTCATCTATATAGCTGAAGATTATTTGCCTTTGTGAAAAGACTTAATTTTAATAAACAAATGTTCTGTTTGCTGGAGGTATTGAAAATTTTGCTGGCCTTCTACCTTATTTCCAGTTCCACAGGAATCCAACATCTCTGGTTGGCACAATGTAGTACAATTTTCAATTAATTTACTTTCCTGGATTAATCTGGTTTTATTTCTTTTAGCAAAAAACTTAAAAATGGGTTTCTAGCCACATATGTTAATTCCGATTTCTTGACATTTTTCATCAGCTGGGGGCACTAATCCTGGTGTTTTACACAAATTACAACTCAGTTGTATGATGCCTGCATGAATTCCAGGAACTTTAACGGAATATATTTCAAAACTGAAATACAGGGGAAAGGAGGCGGAGGTCTTCATCCTGTTGAACTTTGCTACAGTGTTATCACAAGTGTTTAAAGAACAATGAGAGAGATAAACTTCAATGAGTAATGGTAGGTTGAACAAATTCCTATATGTCCCTCGTGTACATCACTTGCTGTTTTAAGGTATGCTTCATTGAAGTTGAAAAACACTTTGAGATCTTCAGATGAAAGGTGCTACAAAATGAAAAGTGATGTTGTTATTAGTTTGTGTATTCCAAGCCCCTCTAGGACAGCTGCAAAATCCATAAACTGGAGTTTGCATTAGAATCTTTGATCGTAGGTAAATTCTTTATCTTCGAATTAGTGGATTAAAGAAACAAAAGAGAAATATAACCTTTTCTGTGCTTTTCAGTATTGTTTACTCCCTAATGCATTATGTATTACATAGTATGTTCTTGATCCTCTAAGTTATTAATAATTAATGAATAATATAATAAAACCCATCACGTCTTCAGGTTTAAGATAGCAAAGAGATTTATATACTCAAATAAGTTAAGGCACCATATTATTTTCTAATTCTAGGAGCTTGAAAAATGAGACACCCATATATAATTTTTGTGTTGTTTGAAGAGCACAGACTGGAATTACATACAAGAATCAGACTTCATGCAATACTTGCTCTTACCAAAGCATTAAAACTTACCCCATCTGCTCAGATGATGTCCCAGGAGTTTAATCTGTACTGCAGAACTACACCAGGACTGCTATTTCCGTTTTTTTATTGTTATAGTGCCCCTTAGACTCATACTTTAGTTTCCCTCTCCTTAACAGAAATGGGAGAGGTTAAGTGTTTTACTACTCTGGTTGCTCTCTATAGTATCCTCTGCAGAGTACATTTATTCTCCCTGTCTTGTAAATATTGCGTACAAGAGACACTTGTATAAAAAAGGAAGACACGATGTTTTTAGATATATGCTCAGGTTATAATAACAGTAAAAAAATCACAGAACATAGACAAGACCCCTCATATGGAACAATGGCTTTCAAATAAATGTTTATATTGAGGATTTTGCTACCATTCTTGGGTTTGTTTGTTTTGGTTCTTTTGATTTTTTCAGGATGTTCTCTCTATTGGAGCTTTGGCTGATCTTACAATCAGATTTAAATTGTTCTTGCCATCTCACCTTAATATTTTTCATTTAGCAATTTAAATGCCATTTCTCAGAAGCAAATATCCAGGACAAAAGGAAACTATTGCATAGCTGAATGGTGTTTAAAGGCATGGAGATAAACAAAGTCTATTGTAATTATGCCAGGGGCATAATTTTGACTGTTCTGCTCTTCCTTCTATAATTAGTCTCGAAAGCAAATACTGTTACATTCAGCCATGAAATGAAGTGGAAGAGCTGAGTTTATTAGAGATTAATAAAGTCTCCATGAACACTCCTAAAAAGCTACTGAACCCTTAAGTATAGATTATAGGTCAGAACACATTGCCAGTACTTTCTCACAGGGCAAGAAATGGAATACACTATATCTATTAACTCAAATGAGAGTGAATGGAGGACTGTCGAATGTTAATGGAAGATTTTAACAAATTACACCACAGAAAAAAATGTGTAGTATTTTTATTACAACATTTAAATGTATTTTTAACAGTCTTATAACTGTGATGTTTTATGAAAAAATACACAACTCTCATTACTGAAATTCTTTGCAGCAATATGTGCATGTTTAAGTAGTATTGCTCATTTATAAAGACATTTAAATGTAATTTTCTGAAAAATTCTAAACTTTATTGCCAAACTATATCACCAAACTGTATAAATCCCCTACATTTGAAATGGTCTTTTTTCCATCCAAGGAACTTCTAAAGAGAAGTGTCAGTTAGCAATGATTACACTTTTCCTTTCAAGAATGGTACACAGAATACAGAAAGTGATAAAGCTATTGTGTAAACTTTCAGAATATACATTACTGCAAGCCCTAACCAGTGCATTGTAAAGAGCCATATCAAAGGAAAATGGATACCTAGCTGGGGAGAAGAGAATATACAACATTTCCTTCTTCATAAGTGCTAGAAGACACTCATTGGTACACCTAAAAACTTTATCCTCTTTCATTTAATTCTTTATTCTGTTTCCCATAATAAATTTCTCCCTGTTGACACAGCTTATTTCAACGGCAACTGCTTGGAAGTTTTTAAAAGCTCACAAGGAAATTGACAAAAAACATTGTTTTCAAAAAAGCAGTCTTCAACCAAACCATTCTTACCTTGTGTTAGACACAGTAAGGGAGGTGGTGTAGTCACCATCCCTGGAGGTGTTTAAGACTGGATGAGTGCCATGGTCTGGTTGACAAGGTGGTGTTGGGTCGTAGGTTGGACTTGATGACCTCAAAGGTCTTTTCAAACCTGGTTGATTCTGTGATTCTGTGATTCTGTGATCGAGTGATATATATGTTATAAATCTGACACCAGGCAAACTCCATAGACTTCCCATTCTCTTGCACTGTCATCTAAATTAACTTTGTGTATCAAATGATAATTAACTTGACTTACCAACTCTGAAACTCTTCATGTTGCAAAACAGAAGTCACAGTTGCTCTGAACAAAAAAAAAAAGACACCAAACTCACAAACAAATAAAAACCCAAAGAAATCATACTAATTAGAATAAATATTGGAAAATGACCAATGTCTTAAAGCATCTCCCTTCTACTTGCGTAATTCTGCATTTAACACATGCTTGAAAATATGATATGTTTTTATATAATCTGATATAATTTCTCAGATATTGTATTTCTTAGGGAAACTGTAAGTTATAGATATATTCACAGTGGACCAATATTTCTTATTTCTGTATATATATATGTCCATTACTTCATTAGTTATTATCAATCACTTTAGAGTAACTAAGGGAATTTAGTCCACCTAATCCGCAGAGGACTAGATATCTACATCTCTGGAGGAATACAAGTCATTACCCCTAGGTTTTGGGGTTTTTTTCTTTTTAAGTGCTTTTTGTATTTGAAAAAGACTTCAAAGACTGGCAGGAATTTTGTTTGTGTGTGGGTGTGTGTGTGTCGGTGGGGGGTGTGTGTGTGTGTTTTGGGCTTTCAATGTTTTCTTAATTTTTCTCCTGTGTAAACTGCTATTATAATTATATTTTATCAGGGTAATCAGAGTAGAACTATATGTGCAGGCGTGAAGTTCCAGCAATAAATTCCAATTAATTAATCAAAAAAAAAGAACTTGATCTGGAGATGCTGGACATTTGTCTGAGTCATTCTGGGATAAATCCAAGCTTACTTCAGTGTACCCAAGTGGTACTAGATTATGGTATATGCAAATATAACAGCAAATTCAACAAGTGTAGGTTATGAATTGACCTCAAAGGTCAGAAAAATGGCACACTTGGATGTAAGTGACTCAGTAGAAGTATTTAAACTGAGATGGCTGATCAGGTGATTCACAACAGAGTATTCACCATTATGTTTGTGTACCACATATTCAGTGATTATGCAAAATAGTTGCTGAATATAACTGAACGCTGATTGTCATGAGAAATGCATTTGCATTATTTATTATGTATGTATGAGCATTATTATGCATCTGTGAGCTTTAACACTTGGTGCAAGTAAAATTTTGTGTGTTTTCTGATACTCATCCTTTCTTCATTTGGTAAGATTAGAAATAATTGGCCTGCAGATAATTAGTATATACAGAACACCTTCTTTTCAAAATAAGGTGTATTTATTAGCCGGGTAGTTTCAGATCCAAAATACAACATAACTGTAAAAATTGGTGTCTAGAGTTCATTGTAGTTGCCAAAATATGTTTATATTTATAGGTAAGGTCAAAAATGTGCCCTTAAATATATTGACCTGCATGAATACACATTCAGAAATTCAGAAGACACATATAATTGAATGTTTGTTAAAGCCTAAAGCAAAAGTATGTGTAACCATTGCATAACCTCCACTGAATGAGGTAAAACTACAACAGATGTTGGCTCAGTTGTAATTTAGCACTTTATGGATTGCTAGACTTTTCAGCATCATCTTACATCTTTCTTATCTGAAACAGTGAAAAACATGAAGTAGGATATGTAATGCAGAAAAGTATACATATCTTTCCTGCAGTATAGGATGAATTCCTGAAGTAAAATAGTAAAAAGTGTGATAGTTGAGTCTAGTCTGTTTTATCCAATTTTAATCTATAATATATGGGTGTGTGTGAACGTGTATATATATATATACACATTTATAAATTATATATACATAGAAATAACAAATTATCAGAAGAACATTAAAATTATCAGTCAAATAAATACACTAAGTAGTATTTTTTTTCAATGAGTAGTCCATTTATATCAACAGAGTAACTCACTGGAGTTTGCATTGTATTTCTCTTTGAATAAAGATCAATGTACAGATGCATTACTACAGGAGCTAAACAGGGCATTAATCAAAGTTTTGAGAGGTCCCAGGTGCCTGATCATTTTTGGTTTCCGAAGGTAAATCTCTTTTTATACCACTATGTTTTCTGAAAGGTCTATTTGTATTTTTTTTGTCCAAAATGGAAACTTTCTGGCAAGGAGCCATTGTCCTTATCTTCAGTAAGAGATATAGGTAACAATCTAATTTATTTCCTCACATGAAACTAGTATATCACGGAATAAATTGCATAGCTTGTAGACTCACTTGATAAGGTAAACAAATGAGAGTCTTCGAATTTATATTACATTGAAGAATGAATTGTTTGAGGCAAGGTATGTAAAAAAAACCCTACACTAGAAAAGAATAAAAGACTGTTGAAAGGAGGAAACTAACCATTTTTGAAACTTGGATGGAACTGTTTAAAAATATAAGAATGGAAAGTATATGTTCTATCTATACAGGGACAATATAAATTGAATTCTGAGAAGAAGAAAAGAGGTCAGAAAGAAAGATACTGGAAATCTGCAGAAAGTGGAATCTCTGGTTGGATTAATAATAGAAAAAAAATATTTGTACAAAATAACTCTTAACGTCAATTTTAAATTAGCAAAACTTCTCCTAAAAACACTCCTACTTCCAATTCCAACATGGAATGGAAAAATTGTTCATAAGCAGTTAATCTTTGTGAAAAGATCAGTCCAAAAATGCTGCTGAGATCAACTTCTCATGACCCTTCTGCCTTAGAAACACTGAATGAATAAACTAAATTTCCTAAAGACAACATTGTCTTTTTTCGGAGAATGTTCTTGTATTTTCTGGGGGTTTTTTTCTGTTTGTTTTTTTGTCCTGCAGTGCCAGTCCTTAATCATCTGTGGTTAGATTTCATCTTTTTACTTCTGGTGATGCTCCTTTTAGTCATTTACTGTCATGCTGACACAGACAGAATTCAGAAACTCTTGTATGCTGAACTAATCCTGGGGATTTCGCATGGGAGAAATTCGCATTTCAGTCAAGGTAGTTTGCAAGATGAAAAAGAAGGCAAAATAAAATGGGTCTATGCAAGGAATGCTTTTATGATTATTTATATAATATTGTAAAGTAAATTGAAACACAGAGAATATATGTGTAACTGTATATGTGTGGGTTTATATATGTAACATGCATTTTCAGCCACACAGAATAGATTCATAGACGTGCTGTTACACCACTTACTAGATTACGCTACTAGATTTTCCTGCCTTACAACAGAGTACTTAATATTGTAACATATTTAATTTCCATCTGTGGAAAGCATAGGTTTTTCTTTTACTGTTTATTTTTTAAGTCAATATTTGTTCTAATTCTAGGAAGTTCCCTAGAATGCTATTTGCGTTACACCCAATTGACTAAAGAATTATATTTTCTTTAGTTATATAAATATATTGCTTGTTACGTAAGTGTATAGCTATAAGTGTATATAGACTTTAATTCCTGGAGCCAATATTTTTTCTTTAAGAAAATTGATTTCTTCCTGGCTAGGTTGAAAGACATTCTGAAACATAAGGAACTTCATATTTTAGTATAACTTCTATGTTGAAATAAAAAGTTTGAAAATAAATATACAAATACAGACATATTTTTCCATTTCAAAGAAAACTGCCAATTTTTGTTCCAAGTACTTTTTCAGTTCTGATATTTAAAAATTCAAAACACAGAATGAATTTCTTTCATGTTAATTGGCTCTTTTATCTAAAACTAACTTTTTTAGGAAAATGAGAATTTTGTTCAGTTGCATTTATTTTATTGAAGTAGGAGTTATTCAAATTTTGCTGTTTCTGCATGAGGAATAATGAAACCATGTAATTTCCTACAAAATGTAAAAAACAAATAAGGAAACAAAAAACAACCCCCCAAACCAGTCAAAATCAGTACTTCTTAAATTTGCCAGTCTAAAGCGACACTGGAAGAATGTAGAACTCACAAAAGAAAAAAAAATATATTGAAGTTTTCACTGGAGATTACCTAGGCCAACTTCTTGTTTAAAGAGCCAGTTCCAAAATTACATCAACATGTTGCAATGTTTAATAAGTACTATTTGTCCCTGAGCAGGTGCCCACCCATTTTAAAAAACAGATTGGCAGCAACAAACATGCAGTAAGCAAAGCTCAAACTGAATTGCAAATGCAAGTTCATAAAAGTCTAATATAGTTCAGCAACTCAAAAGTTCAGGTTTGGCATTCACTTACAAAAATCTTGAGCACTGGAGATTACCTAGGCCAACTTCTTGTTTAAAGAGCCAGTTCCAAAATTACATCAACATGTTGCAATGTTTAATAAGTACTATTTGTCCCTGAGCAGGTGCCCACCCATTTTAAAAAACAGATTGGCAGCAACAAACATGCAGTAAGCAAAGCTCAAACTGAATTGCAAATGCAAGTTCATAAAAGTCTAATATAGTTCAGCAACTCAAAAGTTCAGGTTTGGCATTCACTTACAAGAATCTTGAGTCAAGTGACTGTTTTAACGTCTCATAAAGCATCTGTAGTAAGGATAGGATCTGCCCCTTTGTATTCTATGTTTATGTTCAATGCCTGCAGAAAAAGACTAAATGCTTTACCACTAACTGAAGAGAATATTAATCTGAAAGGCAAAGTATTTACCAAGCATTAGAATTTATCCTGAAGTTTTCAGATCAGATCTTGATTAACTTTCTAAAAATCATTTATGAATTGATCAGAGCCTACTAAAACTGATTAGTAATGAAATAATGTATCTATATATATAAGAACTTTAATTATCATATCAGGTCTTTAAAATGAGTTCAAATATTATCCAAAAACCGTCCTTGAAGCTATGTCTTCCCATCTGTTTTTAGGAAACTAATTTCTTTTTTATTGTCTCATCAAAATATGGAAAGTATAAGTTAAATTCCATGTAGAAGATGTCTGGTGAGGTTTACTGGCAACAAGGAATCAGTAGATGAAATCATAAGAGGGGTCTTTCACATATTGAAAATGAAGCCATATAATTGATATACCTTTACTGAATTTGGTGGTCACAAAAGAATCTCGAAAAGAAAGCATGGAATTGATTTAAACCAATTGATCACAGATAAAAAACACCTTTCTGTGAAGCAGATCTTTTTGATTTACAACCCTTTGGGAAGTGCAATTTTGCCCAACCAAAGGCTGTCATAGAAAACAGAAGCCTGTGTGTTTCTACTAACCCTGAAACTGGATAATCTTAAAGGTCTCTTCCAACCTTGATGATTCTATGATTCTGTCAAACTCATAGTAAATAAAATTGCTATTGTAATTGAGCAACAGAAGAGTATCAATACGTTAAAAATGATTTTATTGGTACAAAATTTATTTGGACACAAATATTTGGCATTCCGATAACATCATCAATCATACAGTTCATTATAATTATAATAAAGCAACATTTGATACATTTTTTTTGCACACAAAACTGTCCATGAGCAATAAATAAATACTGGTGTCAAAAATAATCTGCACTATTATACTTTTTAATTATATTATCC
Source organism: Ifrita kowaldi (assembly GCA_013398055.1). Lineage (NCBI taxonomy): Eukaryota > Metazoa > Chordata > Aves > Passeriformes > Cinclosomatidae > Ifrita > Ifrita kowaldi. The sequence continues at coordinate 187,208 of VZRS01012640.1, forward strand.
TAAAGTGACATTGTTTAAATATATTACTGTGGTTCCTCCAGAAACAAAGAAAAGCAGAGGTGATTTTGATCCAATTGCCATTAGAATCAATAGAAAAATTGTCATGAACTTTTCAGATGCTGGATGCAGCTATAAAACCTCAGCCTGTAGCTGTAGACAGAACTGCTCCATGCAGTGAAATAAATTATAGACCTTATTTCCAATCAGGACAGATATACCAGGAAAAATAACAGTCCATTTTAAAATCCACTCCAACAGTGTATACAGAACACACATTCACATTGAAGACAGTCTCTTCTGCCCCAGTCCAGGTGCCACCAGCACTCCAGATAGAGTGGAAAAGGATGCTCACTCTAACCAGTCAGCATGTGGAACCCTGGCTGACAAACAGGTTTCCATAAAGGGCATACCTCAGGTTCATCTTCTCCATGGTGTTAAATTTCTGTGGACTCGCTCCCCTACCCCTGCTCCTACCCTTTTTATTGTTTTCTCACTTAGGTGGTCAAGATTGGCAAAATCAATGGCCTTACTGGTCACAACACCCCAGGCCATTCCCTTTGACTTCCTCCATGTCTAAAGTCAAATAGTTGATATTTCCAGGTGGTTAATGGCTTCTGGCTCTGCTTTATACTCTCACCATCCCCAAAAATGTTACTAAGATGTAAAACCGTAGCAAGTCCTTCTCTTATTTCCTCCCAGTGCACGTAGAGATGAAACTCAGATATCCTAGGAATGCCTCCCCATAACAATTTCCAATGCTTGTTTTGCTGTTTCCCAGTCCATACCAAACCCAACTAACAAGTTAGAGGTAGGCAGATGTAGTCTCAGTAACCCGAGTGCTGCCTTCATTAGGTATCACCCTGTGACATCAACTCAGTACAGGATCTCAGAGCCAATTGTAACTAACCTGGCAGACACAAGAGAATTCATCCAGGTGGGGAGAGTAGAGAAAATGGGCTGCCAGTTTTTGTTGGCCATTAATAAGGTTTGTTCTAGCTAAAATGTACTACTTCACCCTTGAAATACCTGATTTGAAGAATCTGTCAGTTATCTCCTCTTCCCAGCCAGAGTTTGCAGCATGACCTCTAATACCTTTAAACCAGCCAGTGCTCTGCTGACCTGGTAGTTAGTTGATGCACAGAAGCTTTCAAGAATTATAGTAGGAGGGAATTATTGAACTCAAGAAATTATAACAGTTCACAGTGATTTTAACACAAGCATTGATTTACCTTTTGAGTGCAGACAGGCTAGGTAGCAAAATGAAGTTCTGGTGTTTAAAAAAACCCCAGTGATTTAATTCAGAGGATCACTTGTACAATATTCTTAACCCATAACAGATATACCATCCTCCACGAGTTTCATCATAATAAGTACCTCCTGGCACCTACTTTCCCACCACTGTTGACACCACAGACTCAGAGATCTATTAATACAATCTCCATTCTTCTAACAAGTATCAAATGAAAACAATTTGCTTTTACACAACCCCTTCTAATTTTGATAGGGGATGAAAATTAAAAATAAAAATCTGAGATGCTTCTAATTAAAAGATCTTTTTCATTAAGAGTATAATGGTCTGATATAACATAACAATGATACAGACACCTGGTTCATTTATTTACTTTTTCCTCGGTGGTAAATATCCACTGTTTGGTCTATGCTTGATTGGAAGTTGGACAGATAACCACTCTAACGCTTATGGGTGAATGGAAGTTATTGGTTTTTCTGTCTTACGCGTGTCTTGCAATAATTCTGCCTTTGGACAAACATGGAGATGCACCATACTCATTAAATAAGAAAATCTAATAAATATGCTCCTGCACTGCTACATACAAGGTTTCAGCCAAATTAGTTACTATTCCTGGCCATTAATTAAATAGCAGAATTTCTATATTGGGGACAAAAATATCTGTGCCAAAGCATCTGTTCGCTTTTCTTGAAATGCATGGTTTGTATTTTCTAATACAGATTCTAGTAAAATAATGTGAGAAATTGATTGTACTCAGAAAACAGAATTGTGCATCAAGGAAACCTGCCATGTTGGACTAGATCTTTGGCCACACTGGAATAGCTAATAAATGTTTTAACAATAATGCACAGTGTAAGAATTTGCGTGATGTTTGCTTTAAAGACAGGAAAATATAGGGGACAGAGGTGGTTCTTAAGTGAGAAAAGAGAAAGGATTGTAAAAATGAAATGCTATTTTAATGGCTGCTTTTCAAGGAGCAATCTTCCAGTTTTGAAAAGTGAGATTGACAAAGGAATGGATGCATATCTTAGAATCATAGAATCATAGCATATCTTGAGCTGGTAGAGACCCAAAAGGATCACCAAAGTCCAACTCCTGGCCCAGCACAACACCATCCTCAAGAGTTACGCCGTGTTCCGGAGTGCATTGTCCAAACTCATCTGGAGCTCTGTCAGGATTGGTGCTGTGACCACTTCCCTGGAAAGCCTGTTTCAGTGCTCAACCACCCTCTGGGTGAAGAACCTTTTCCTCATATTCAACCTAAACCTCCCCTGACACACTTTCATGCCATTACTTTGGGTCCTATCGCCTGTTCACCACAAAGAAGAATGTAATTGCAGCAAGATTTCTGAATTCTTCATGATCTGTTTAGAGCATGCAGTAGAGGAGGATGAAGGGTCAGCAGATGTTTTTATTACACTGATTTTCCCTTCCAAGGAACAAAATACATTATTATCAGTGAGGAACCTGGTAATTTAATACTTATTTTTTCAGCATTGCATCCTGTAAACTCACAGTTAAACTCTGCACCTTTTCAAGCTACAATTCCTGTGTACCTTTCCATCAAGTAATGAAAAAATTTTAAAAATCTGATTTCAATTTATTTCTCAGGATATGTATTTTTTCTTAAGTGCAAAGTCTTGTTTTGTACTTTCTGAAATGTCCTCCTGTGGTTCAGTTCAACCTTGGGGTTAGTCTGATATTCAGAAATAGTTGGAACATTCCATAAAGCAGCTGTTCTCAAACATAGAATAATCCTAACTTTTATTAGCAGAATTTCAGAATCTAGGAATATCTAGTTTGTGTTAAATTATGTGAAGCAGTAGAGAGTTTATAACAAGAAAATTTAGCTGTTCAGGATGAAGGAATTCTTCTACCCATTCATTATTCCTTAAATTGACTGTTTAGTTTTCTAATAGAATGAGTCTTTGTAATTACTAAGAACTCATAGATGATAAGCCTTCTTGGCTTCCAATGAAGTCAGTCACTTGATCCTGAAATCCTGTCTGCAACAGCAAATCATGTGTAAATTAATGAAATCTCTGGATTCAATGGATTCTCTATCACTGCAGAGGGAAGTAAACACAGTTATATCATGACTAGTCTTCTAAGACATATTATTAAAAAAATATTCTCTTGATATATTGAATATTTTTTAATATTCTCTTGAATACATTCTGGTCAAAACCTACCAAAATATAAAACACCAGCTTTATATTATACAAAAATAAGAATGTCACGGTGGAATTTTAGGCAGGTATCACAATAGATACGGAAATGAACACAGAGAAAATGAAACAGGAAATTAAAATTAATGAGGTAACACTTTTCACTTGTTACAATGCATTTTAAATTTTTATTTTAAAATGGAGTATAAGATAAAATCCTTCCAGGTTTACGCAACAGTAGGACATTGAAACTTGCCCTTGGCTTCATTAAGTCCAGCCTAGAGATGTGTGCATACATGTGGGCACATATCCACACAATTATATACACTGTACACTACTTGTTTAAATGAAATTTACCTGGAGGCTTTTCTGTGTAAGAGAAATCTTTTGCCTTAGTGCATTACCAGTCTGTCATTTCCAGTCATAATGAGCTATTTCACTTTGTATCCAGTTCTTGAAGTTTTTTATGAGAATCTTTGCTCTTCCATATGGATAAGTATTTTATGATTTTCATTCTTCATTGATTTAAAGGTCATTATCAATTCTAGTTATTTTGCCCATAGCTCTTTTTTGTTTTCATGCAACATTCCAGTCCTTCACTGACCTTTGAAATACTTATGAAAGTTACGGTAATTTTTTTTTATCTGAATTCGTAGGCTTTGAAGCATAACTGTCTTCCATCATACACTCGTAACTTAGCCTGTAGGAGCTGTGAGTCATAGTCCTTTTTAAAACAAGTTTAATGCAGAGAGCAATTATTAAAAAAATGTGAACTAACTTAAACTTAGTTTGAGGCATTAACCTTCCCATTCATTCAGCCACTTTGTCTGGATAAGTGCTACCTTAATTTTTTGTTGCCTGTCAGTAGAAAAGTATCCCATCAATATGCAGTAACTTGAAGAAAAGAAAGGATGTGCTGTGCTGGTGGGCAGAAGCAATACAGATTGCTGTCTCTGAATACAAATTATTGAGCAGTTTCTATGTTATGCCGTCCATTAACTTCAATGAGAACATTTTGTAATGCCAAACATATAACAATATCTGCTTCAGCATTCTCTGTGTGTGACTTTGCTTCATATTGAGTTTTTCTTTTTCCTTTAAATTTTTTTTTAATATGTCTATATGGGGATTAATATTGCTGTGTGTGGGAATTTCTAAGCACAGATAATACATGTGTTAAAATGATGTCAATTTAAAATTCCATTGGCAGGTCAGCGTTTAGCTGCTGTGAAATAGGAACAAGGGTGTAATCCAGAGCAATGAACAACCATCTTTTGTTTATGTGTCAGAAGGAAAGTCAAAGCTAGCAGCTAGTAAGTTAATTTTCTGAGTACCTCAGACATTTAAAAAAATCCCCAAAACACAAGACTCGCAACAAACACAGCTTACTTTTCCTCTTTCACCTCCTAAATCAGAGTTCCCAAGATTTTCATACGTCACAGAGCAGATTCCATCCTCTTTTACTTGCTAAAAATGTGAAGTAAGTATATTGGTTTGAATGGGGCAGCTTACTTTACTGAGATTTTTAATCATGGAATGTATAGTGATTTGGGGTTCTCTTTCATCTTCTCTCTCTCTCTCTAATGTTGAATGCAAAGCTCTTTTGGGAAATCCAGCTGATCTACAGAAGATTATTTCAAGTAACAACAAAAATACCATATGTCACTTGCTGCTGTGCTGACAAAAGCAGATTCTAGTCAGAAAGGCAAGGAGCTTAAACAAAGGAAAGGCCAGCTACATGATCAAAGGGTTAGTGCAGTTAAATTAATTTTAGTCCCTTCTAAATACAGTGCAATGTAGTACAAATCCAGTTCTCACATCCAGCAAATGGGTATATACCTCCTGCTACCACAATCCTGGAAAAAAAGATGTTTTTCATATAGTAATTGCATCTATTTCTGTGGAACTGTAGAGAAAAAGCAGTAGGAAAAAAATAAATAAAATGCCTTCTTTGTTCCAGAAAGATTTCCAGCTCGGCAAATATTACATGATCCCCATTAATATAATCCCCTTTTACTCTCACCTCTTCAAGTGGAGCTTTTGAGCAGCTATCACAGGGGAACTGGGAAACTGGCAAACATAAGATGAATCAGGTCACAGTCATGCTTTTATAATGGTGCTGACAATGTTTTTGACCTTCATGCATTGGCAGGTAGTTTATTTTCACCACAACTCAGAGCTTTAGTTGTCAACAATTGTCAGTAATATCTCGGTTTATTGTGCATTTTTAGGACATAGGTAAGTTTATTTCAATGGATTACTAGCGGAAGAAAAAGGATATTCATAATTCAATTTATAAATACTGGTATGGAAAAAAACAGTCCTCATATATTCTTATGACTTATAAGATTGCAACTAAATAGTCAGCCACCAGGCTAAGGAGAAATCAAAATCTTTATAAAGACATCACCTGCAAATAGATCAACTAGCCTTTTATTTATTATGAATATAATATTAATAATATTATAATTCAAGGCATTAGAAGAATAAAACTCTCTTTATTCTCTGATTTTTCAGCTTGTCAACAGTGACTTTTCTTGTAAAGTCATCTATATCTTTTATTTTTTTCAGATTTACCTAGAAATACCAAAATCCACAAATAACTTATTTTCCAGTATTACCAAAACTGGTCACATGAAACAAACAAACAATTGATTAAAAACACAGAATGTAATTCTAATTTAAAATTTTCACAGCAACAGAGAAATTATATTTTCTCCATTGCTTTATAAACGCTATTTCTTATTTTATTTTTGCCAAAAAATATGGGTATTTGTTTTGTTGTTTTTTTTAATGGGCACAGGAAGGTGCATTTAAAACAGAAATAGATTCTTATTTCTAGCTAATTTGTGTGAATCATCAAGGAATGAGGAGGAGTAAAGTCTCTCCATTTGTGTTTCATTATTGACAAGTATGAGACTGAGAGTGCAAAAAAGTTTCAAAAGTTTTAGCTTTGACAGCTAAACTCTGAGTATCAGGGCAAGGAACACAGTGTGTGTTTAAGAACTCTCTCACTTTAACTTGTGATTTATTCTCTGCGCTGTTTGGCCCCCAGTAGGCAGCCGGATGTGTACTGCTCTTGGCTAGGGTGGATTTAATTTGCTTCATAACAGGCATTTTGCTGCTGTGTTTCAAACTTGTGACCGAACCAGTGGTGTAATTACTGCTGAGTAGTGCTTGTACAATACTTCCCTCTCCTCCCCTGCAAAGTGGGGAAGAAACTGGGAGGGGATGTAGCCAGGACAGCTGACTCCAACTGACCAAAGGGATATTCCTTGCCCTATGGTTTCATGTTCAGCAATAAAACTGAGGGAGAGTTTTTCTAGAAAAGTCACTGCTCATGGGTTGTGTGGACATAATATGTGGACATTGGTCTGCTGGTGGGACATGGTGAGAGATCACTTTAGGGTTTTCTTTCTTTCATTTTGGTGGTTTTCTTACTTATTAACTTGCCTTTGTCCATGAGTTTTTCTTGCTTTTGCCCTTCTGACACACTCCCCCATCCTGCTGGATGAGAGTACACGATCATCTGTGTGGGAGCTTTCCCACTGGCTGGAGTCGGCCCACCACTGTATGAAAAACAACTAATCCTCCTCTGGGAAGGTCCAAAAAAACCTAAAGTCTATGCAGTAACATCAGCACGGTCTTCATATCTCTTTAGACTTTTACAGACAAGACAATGTTATGAGTTTTTTTCAGATATCAAAATAACCTTTATTTTCACTTTGAAAGGATATGGTCACCCAAGCCATCATTTTACTTAGCACTGCTGACAGGAAAGAGAGACTCACAGAAGAGGTGTAATGAATAAGCCCTGGGAAAGTCAAACAGATTGTGCAAGATCAGCCACACCAATATCAAAGCTACTACCATCAGAGTCATTTTCACCCTGAGAAAAGAAAGTTGTGATATGCTATACGTATTAGGTGGAAGTTAAAGGTAAATGCAAACTTGAAGTTAAGTGACTAAATAATAGATTTAGCACCCTTTCAGAGATCCTTACAGGGTCTGGTATAAATGACAGAAAAACTCCAGAAAACCTTAAGATGGAGTATCAAATATAAACTAGGTAATTTTAAAATGTTTCTAAAATGGCTTGAGACACTTTGTTTTTGACACCCAAACCCCTTCCTAAGTGTTGCTCATTGCATTTAAATTCCAATATTTCCATTTCAACAAAAAGATCAAAGTAATAAAGGCTTTCTGCCTGGATTTCTACGTGTCTTTTTCCATGTAAGATTGCAGGAGAGAAGTGTGCGCTGGGAACATGTTAGGCTCATTACATTCAACGTGCAACTTATTTCACCTTAGAGGACAAGGGGAAACCAAGGAGCACAGTGTCGTTCTTGAGGTTCCACTCCACATGTATCTCCTCCAACGAGACAATGCCCTGCCTCTTCCACCAGAGCTTCCAGAAGAACTATGAGTCAGTGCACAGCTTGAAAACGTATACATGGTCACAACTAACATTTCCACAGTCTCAGAAAGCTTCTGCTGCATATCTAATTACATAAACACTTTATTATGTATTAACGAGCGGTAAAATACTCTACATATGTTTGGCAGGTTCTATTTTAAAGAAAAATTGAGAAGATAAATACTTAATTTAAGTATTATTTACCATATCAAGAAAAGAGCATTGTAGTTATATACATTGCTACAGGACCAGGAAAAATAGGTTTTCATTGTAATTTGCATAAGTATATAGTCACTGCCTCAAGAAAACCTTAAAGAGAACACATAAAGTATTCATATTTTTACTTAAAATAACATTAAAAATGAATGCATTCTCATTACATTGGCTCATTAATATTTTCAATTTATTCATACTGTATTCTCTGTCTTATTTTTAGCTTACATTTTATTATTTAATAATACCATACCAAGCCCAAAGTTTCCTTTTTACCAATCTAAAACTCAGTGCAGTTGATGAGTAGATGAGTTTGAAAATACCTTTAATCAAACATGCCTCTCATGCTCTCCAGGCAGAGGGATACATTAAAATCTATAAATTCTTAAAATACTGAAATTTAATGTGTAATGGGCTTAGATATACTTCAACAAAGTTTAACAAATTTTGCTTTTTGTCAGACCTTCCCCAGCATACTACAGCTATACAGTTTGTTTAAATCAGCTGGTGAATGATGTGACTCATTCCCTGGTGTCATGACATTTTCTGCCAGTTAGGTAAAACAATCTAAAAGTAAAGAGTATTTGTAATCATCTCTGACATTTGGCTGACCTGAAAAATATGAAGTAAGCAAACAGGAAAACTATGAGATTTGGGCCTGACCCTAAGGTTTCCTTAAAAACGGAAATTGTCCCATATTCCCCAGCAGAAGAGCAAAAATAAAATCTTACTTGGGCAAAGCCAATAGAGATTTCCTTAATTTTCTTCCTTAGATTTTAGTCTTAGAAACGTTTTCTCAAATTCTTTTGCAAATTAATAGCTAAATACAGAGGCAGAGTTATAGTCAGTTCACTTGTAGAATGATAGAGTACATCTGACTTAAGCCAAGTTTAATTTAATTTTTGTTGACAATACTCAATTTAAAATCTCTGGAAGGAAAAGAAAAGGAAAATATAAATAAAACTATCTACAAACTATTTGGCCAAAATTATATCAAACATGTTTCTGTTCAATAGCCTGCTAACTTGGGCTTCCAATTTACTTTAGAATGGAAAATTGCTTTATTCAAAGCCAATATGAATAATTCTATTTCACATAATTGATTAAACTTGTACTAACTTGTGCATAAACCTTTCATCTGCCATCAAACTTCTATCCGAGGTTCTCTAAAAAAGATGAATTTCTATAGAAGTTCACTGACTTTTTCTCTGATTTTAAGATGAATCTGAATGCCATTCAGGAGAGTTTGGTGTTTTGCAAATTCAGGATCATATAGAATTTTATGTTAAAAAACCAGAGTTGTCTAAGGTAGTTTAGACTAAGATATGCTCTAAAAATAGAATTTCAAGCAAATACACCTTTTTAGTGTATGTTATATATAGAAAGTTGTGCAAGGGAATTCTGACGTATGCTGAGATTTAAACCAAAGAAGAATGTTTAATGCACATTTAGAGATCCCTTATCATCTAGCTCAGTCTCAGGGGAATACTTGAACACTGGAACATTTGAATCATCGTGGCATCACAAATAGTCACTGAGAAGCTATTTTGGACCTGATAGCTGAGTTTTCTGGGCTTGGGTTGCTCACTTGAGGGTAGTTAGAACACTTTCCCGTGTGGGAGAGAGTCTCAGGCCTATTCCGTTTGTCACAGAATATATGTGTTATATATATAAATATTGATGATGATGATGATATATATATATATATATATGTTATACATCATTCACATTCTTTTAACTGTCTATATTAATGTTCTGTGTGTGGTAATCTATATTTTAAGTATATTTTAAAAGAAGATCGATATCAAAGTACTGCCATTATTTCATATGTTTTAAAATGCATTACTACTGCTATTGTTTTGGTCTCCAAGATTAATTAAATTTTCACTACATGGTAGTTCTCCTCCAACAGTAAAATCATATCCCCCTTTTGCTAGATATATGCTAGCTGTTGTTAGTTGCTATGCCATGGCAGCATATTTTCCTCCTTTAAGTTACTATTTTTTTGCCCACAGCACTGATTTTCATAGGTATGGTCTGGATTTTTTGGTTTCATATGATTTATACTCAATGATTAATTTCCAGCTGTTTCCATATTTCATGTGTCATTGGCAACTCTGATAGCTGCCTTCAGAGCTTAAATTTTTACACTTTTTCTTACTGATGCGTCTCTCCTAAATATGGGTATGGACTTTTTTCCTTCCCTTTGCAAAAATTCATACTATTTAATCCACGATTTAGAAAACATTCAAAATAGAAGTATTTTTAAAATTACCTTTAAAACTTTGTTTAAACATTAAAAAGTATAAGAATTTTATTTAGTTTCTCCCAAATCTCAATAGCAATTTTATTTTTTTGAGAATATCCACCTAAGTTTATCGATAAAGAATTTTATTTAATGTCTTTAAAATATCATAAAGAGGGTTTTTCGTATACCTTTCATGTAAATTCTGTAGTTCTGGGTTTTACTTCATTTCCCCTTAAATTCACATTGTATAAATGTGGAAGTTAATGCTACAATGAAATGCACTGTGGTATTTTTCTAAGAAAGATAATTTAAAATTTGAATTAATGTTTTAATATTTTATATCAGCACATTACTCTATGAAAATCAAAATTAATCCATTGCTATCAAAGAAATCTTCCTGATATTTTTCAAGAATTTAGCTCTAAATTTCTATCCTTCCTTAGCTCTTCTGTTTTAGGAACTGGGCTGCAATCTTCAACCATTATAAATCCAAATATACTCTATTTCCATAAAAAACAAAACAGAAGAAAACATCACCACATCAGTAACAAAAACTGGCATTAGTTTTAAAATATTACTGCTTGTATGTGCTCTGAAACAGTCAGGTTGCACTGCTTGAAATCCTAATACCTTCTGGAATGCCATATATGTTCCTTATGTATACATGTCATATATGTTACTTTTCTATGTGCTTACCTTTTGCCGTGAGCAAAAGGAACACTAAATATTCTTTGTCTGCTACACATTCCAGTCAAATTATGAACATTTCTGTGGAGGGATATGGAGGAGAAAGTGGTCTGAAAAATTGAAGGTAGAGACGAGAGTTATGAAACTGTGAACAAAACAGAGGGGAAAGAAGTCATAATAGTGGTTTCAACAGATGACTCTTTTAACATTTTAATTGTTCTTCAACTGCCTTCTTATTTCAAATAAAATTGCAATTGCCTAACAAGCCCCCACAAATCAGCTGAACCAAATATATAAGTTGACTTTTCACAAAATCTCCAAATAGGAACAATTTCTTGCTGTCACTGAAAGGTACAGTTCTATGTCTTCCACTTGCACAGATTGCACCAGTTATGGTGATAAGCTGGTCCCATTTTCAGTTTCTTCAGGCCATAAGAAGTAAGTGTAATTGTTTTAGTAAGAGTAATTGTTTTATGTTGAAATTATTTAGCTGGGTCATTTTTTACTGTAGAGTCGGATAAGCAAAACCATCTGATTGGGAAAGCGAATAGAACAAGAGAGAAAAGGGGGTTTGAGGTAAGTTTTGAGCCATTGTGTCAGCTTAGCCATCTCAAAGATTCTTGTATTTCCACTATGTCACTGCTCCATGAAAGTAACAACAGTTTTAAATCAAGTGTATGCATGTCGACCACTGGGTTATGACAAGCAATGCTGTTCAATCTGCAGCCTCCCCAGTTACCAGGTCACCGTGTCAAACATAAAGTGGCACTGCCTTTAACCCTGCTGTCACCTGCACTGGAGCTTTGGGTGAAGGCTATCAGGAGGGTTGTACCTGCTGCTTGAACAATGATAACCATGCTGGTTAGAGCACTTCACTGAATTCTTGTGCCTGGTAAGCAATAAAGAGGACCCTGTGAGAAGAGCGTGCTAAAAGTATGTTGGTAGAGAAATGCAAGTGTAATAGGCGTATAGAAAGAGTAGGTAAAGGAAAAATTTTATGTAGGTTAAATCTAAGGTTTTGATTGCGTCTATCCATTCTGAGAATGCAAAGAGGGAGAAAAGTCCCTCCAAAACACAGAGGTGGGATAATGTTAAGGCAATTTCAGCAATATTCTGCAACTGCTCAGTGTGCCGGTTTGGGCAAATTTGGAGGAAATATCCTCTGATACAAGGCAGGTTACAACAACCCCTCCCCCACCAGGGGGAAAAAAGTAATTTTCCTCGGAGAAAAGTGAAAGAGATAAAAAACTGTTTATTTAACAATCACACAGGAAAAGGATAATAATGCTAAATAATAAAACATCTCACTGGGGAGAGAAACCTGGGAAGATTTCAGAGTCCTGTAGGTGTGGTCTCTCCTCCTCGGAGCTGGGTCGGTTTGGGCCCACCTCTGGGCCTCGGGGGAAAATTCTCCCAATGTGTTCTGATGTTGAAACAGTTCAGAAGAGAAGAAGGGAAAAACTGAGGTCCCAGGAAAATAAAGTTCAACTCTCCGTCTCCCTCCGGAGAAAAGAGCTGAAAGCTGGCTGAAAAGCAAGATGGGCGCTTCCTCCGCTCTTGCTACCGCAGCAGCAGGACACAGAGGAGTGTGTATCTGTGTCCTTGAACAACTGCTTTGAAAAGTGTGCTCGGCTTTTTCTTCTCGTCCCCCTCTCAGGCTCAGTTTAAAGGCACAGAAAGGCACAAAGTTAATTTCTGGGCATAGAGTAGTGATAGGGGATACACACCATAAAGTCGCCCCAAGACACTCAGTCTTGGAGTACAGGCTAAATCAAGCAATGGGAGTTTGGAATGAATATACATGTTTGCAGAAAATCAGAATGAACAAGAGCCATCAGATCCTGGAAAAACAATCAGTTGAACAAGACTTGTGGAACTGTGATTATACAGGATTTTTGAAGACAACACAGCTTAAGTGTCCTTTGTGCCAGATTTTCAATCTCACCTATATATGCCCTTTGCTCCTGCATCATCACAGCTATTCAAGAAACTGTTAAGTAAACAGAATCAAAAAATTCGTAACGCTGAAAAAATACATCCTTCAATTTCTAGTTCTGAGTAACTTTTCAATTAATTTTTTTGCGCCAGTACAACAAAAAATGTATTATATAATGCAGTGAAAAGGTGATTTTTTAAATGTATTACCCTCAATCTCATCTCAAGAAGACTCCACTGAACTGCAATCTTGGTTTGGTTCTTCCAGCATTTTCCAAAATCCTGACAGATACACTAACATTTACAAGATTTTCTTTTTTTTTTTTTTTTTGTAGAATTGGCCTGCATTTTTAGGGGATTTTCTCATCAATAGTGAAATACTTCATTTATCTTTAGCTCTCTGAAGTTCATGTATGTGTATTCTGAGAGGAGCAGCTATCCATCATCCAAATAAAAATTTACGGTGATTCTGAACTCTTAAACTCTTTATCTTAAAATTCTCCCAGCCTCAAGTGCACTAGTTCTCTGCTTTGAAGTTTTATCTTCCAATTTTCCGGCAACTCAATGACTGTTCATTATGTTTTATTATTTTTCTGTATTTAACTAATATCAGAATTGATGTCACACAAAAGTAAACTAACCTGAGAAGTTATATATATCTTTGTTGAGACATCTGAAATTCTTAATTCACTCAGATTAAGCTTTTTGCTAGTTCATATAATGCAGGGACATTATAGCTAGGAAATATGTCTTAGCTGGCATTCTTGGTTCAGTCTTAGGGTAATTCTTAAATCTATGATATGCACACAAGATAATTATATTTTTTTTATAAGAAGAAAATGAAGATACTCTGTGGCTTAAATATTTAGTGAGACAATACTTTTAATTTTGGCAAGTTAAAATCTAGTCTCAGTTTAGCATCTAATACCTAAAATGAATAGTTGACGAGTCTCAAAACATGTGAAGTGGAACTCAAGGTACAGGGTCCTAGCCTCAAAACACTTTAAAAATTGATTAATATTGTGAGTTTAGGGACTTTATTATTGTACTTAGAAGCTCATACGTGAACCTTTGCCTAGATAAAACCTGAGAGCAGAATAAATGCTGTTTCTACTCCATTTAAGTAACAGGGAAGAGAGGATCAGAAAAGAAGTTAGTTAAAAAGTTCATATTAGAAATTTCTGAGAAATAAGGGGATGAGTGTAAGTCTGCTCATTTTTACTCTTGCACCATAGACAATGGATCCTGTGCCCTGGACCGCTTACTATTTTTTAACTTCAAATTACATTCAAAGGACAGCTCATGTCACAGGCGAGCTCAGGAGGTCTCCATTTCAAACTCCTGCCCACAGCAGGGTCGCTTATGAGGTCAGACCTCCAGCTTCTGAGGACTTTGTCCAGCTGGGTCTTGAAAACCTTCAAGGATGGAGATTGCACAGCATCTCTGGGCAGACTGCTAAGCTATTCTCAGAGATAAACTTTTCCTTAGATCCAGCCTGAACACCTAGTTTCTCAATTTATGCTCATTGTCTCTTCAGCTTACCTGGGTCCCTCTGCATAGCAGCCCTGCCTTTAAGTGTATTGACATACCCTCTGAGCCCCTCAATAAGTACCTGAATTATAGGTATACATCATCTCAGGCAGAAGTTGCATTTAGGTTTTCTGCATGCATATATTTCAGATGTTTCACACAATACAAATAAAAATCTTTCTCTCATCTGTAAAATATTCAAACCTCTATTAGAATCATCACCACTGTTCCCTTGAATGACTCTTTCCTTCCAAATGTCTTGCAATTTAATTCATTTTTTCTTCATCTTAATATTCCTTCAACAGGCTGAAAATCAGGAATTTGGAAGACCTATGCAGGAGCCCAGTATTAAAAGAACTTTTCACCTGTCTGAAGTAACCAACTCTCTTCCAGATCTTTTGGGCCAATTTTTAAGGTTTGCAAAGCTCTAATTAGGACATGACTTCAAATTTCACCTCAATTATTGTTTGCCAACATTTCTTTCTGTATGATATATTTGCACAAATTATAAAGCCTTAGTTCAAGAACAAACTTTTGTTCCCCCCCAAATAAGGAAGGGTCATGGTTGCAATTTTTCATCCATGCTTTAAACTCAAAGGTTAAAATACAATGTTTAAATGGTGACAGAAAAGTCTCAATGAAGAAATTGGGGTCTTTGACCTCAATCTCTACTGCTTGGAGTGGGAGGTGGAAGAATCACTCTGTGTTTGCTAGCTGAACTACAGTAACCTGCACCTGACAATTTAACCTTTTAGGTTTTGAGCATTTTTCAGATCAGATCAAAAGCATCAAAGTCTGTGTAAATAACACACTGCAGAAAATTTTCTCTCACTTAAAACTAAAACCAGAAAAACCCCAACTTAGATTTGCATTCAACTTGTATGTCATGGGAGATTAGGCTTTGTTATCAGAGGAGCAGACAAGTTTAGGACAAGATGAGCGGAAGAAGTGATCACAAGTAAAAATCATTGACTTGAGAAACACTTCAAATCCTATTAAAACTGTGGAAAGAGTTTGGCTTTTTTAACGCTATTGTTCAGTGTTTGTTGTCTGAAGTGTGGGTGGTGAATACACTGAAGTAAATAGATAACCTTAAGACAGGCTTTCTTTACTAGTACACTAAATTACCATGTCTGATTTTGCAGCCCAACTTAATAAATTATGAATCAGAAAAAGAGGAGGAAAAACAGGTATTTATTAATAGCTAGCTTTTCTTCCAGATATACTGAAATGCATCAAAATACATACTCAGGTGCTAATGATGTAATTTTTTTTCAGAAATAAAATGTTAACATAAAATTATTTCAGCAAATAGCTTAAAAGTTTTGTGAATCCTAAGTTTAGTTTTATTTCCTTTACAAGCCTTCATGACACCTCTAAATAAAAATTTGTCTGTTGAGTCAGACAAATAGTAGTTCCCATAGCAAATGAATAACTTGTTGAAATTCTCCTGTGCTTCAACAACAATGAAAGGCAAATCTGCAGAAAGGACAATTACTTAATTTACTCCGTTTTCTGCAGCTTTTCTTGGTAAGGTCAAAATCAAACACTTTGTGAAACAATAAGAAGTAATATTTTATCACTACTAAGTCCTGCTTCATGGCTTTCTACAGCTCCAGATAAGAGTTTGTACATATAAGGAAGGAAAGTATTTTGTTATTCTAGCATCTCCTCAAAATTATAACTGAAGTACTCTGTCACAAGTCTCTTTGTGGTGAATTCACGCTGCTCCATTGTTGTTTCCAGCAGATCATTCGTGCTTCCTGCACAGCCCAGAGGTCAGTAGGTGGGGACACAATAGATTATGAGACTTATGAGACAGGAAAGAATAGTTGGAACTTGCAGGAGGAGGGCACCTTAAGAAATTTCTGTTACTGAAGTAACTGGAAAATCAATACCACAAGCAAAAAGTCATTGGTTTGTTTGCCTTTTTTTTTCTGTTGTACAGCTATTGGTTGTATAGGATACTCTTTTCATTATGCTTTCAAATTAAAACTTGTTTGAAATATCAATACATTAGGAATAATATTCCTTACTGTTCTGCCTTAAAGAAATGCTTTCACTGTTCTGCTTATCTCCTTTGCTTATATAAAAGAGTTATTTTGCACTTTCAATGACTTTCTGCTGTCCTGCAAATAGATCTCTTGGACTCATCATCTTAAAAAAAATATAAAACCAACACATGACATTTTTTAAATTATTTTTTAGCTTCAAGCATAATTAGCAAGTAATGCATGAACACCTACTTCCATTGCTCTAAAATTCTTTGATAATGCAATCACATATTCATCAAGGGACTTTCAACATGGGACTTTCAAAACGTGTATTGTGGCTTTTATCGAAAAAATGAAAACAGGGAGGGGCCACAGTTCAAATACAGTTAGACAAATATTGATATAATCAGCATTTGTTCCAGTGTACTCCTCTTCAAGGAAGGGAAAAGCAGAAAGGGCAGCAAAAAGAGGAGTAGAATAGAGTTGAAGAAGACCAAAACAGGCAAAGCAAGCCATTTTTTTACACAGTGTACAGGTTTTGAGAGAGAAGGAAAATAGAGAAAATTAGTGGGAAGGACATGAAAGTAGAAGTTATTCAACATATGGGAAAAACATGAGAAGGAGAAGAAGACGGAAAAGGCAGAAAGAAAGGGAAGAAAGGAGAAACTCTTTAAATTTAGTGTAGTATGGTGGAAGAGGTATTTAAAAGAACTATCAAGAAACCAATTGAAAAACATATCTTGACTTCTAAACTTTACACTATATGGGATTGTAAATTTTTTTCAGTCAAAATTCCCTATAATTATAAAATTCCTGGTTTTTTTTCCAACTGGCTTTATTATTCCATCTCACAGGAGTCAATTATGAGCACTGATGTGGTTCATCTAACTAATCATTTTAATCACTGAGGATAGCAAAATGACTTAGAGGTATAACAAGGTTTTTTTCCCTTGACCAAAGGGGAAAAATAAAACAATCTATCCTGTATTACAGGCAACAACAGTATTCCACACAGGAGTCATTCAAGATACGGAATTAAAATTCATAAGCCCACATCCCAGGGCTTATCCATGGTGTGACTTTACTGCTTTATTAGAGTAGAGATATAAGAGTACAGTTTGAAGGTTAGCATCCTAAAGCATTTAGGAGAGATGAATTTGTTTGAATTATTTTTTAATGTTAGCCAAGTCTGTCTTCAAAGAGACAGAATTTGTTCAAATTTCAAAATTAAAAAAAAAAAAATTAAAACACAGATTTTGAATCCAAGGGGCAAATCTGAGAGTAGTAGAAGAGTAGTACTGTACTATTGTACTAAGCAGTCTATAGTTCAATACCTCAGTTTTAAGTACTGAGAACCTTTGCTCATAATACTACTGGCCAATGTTTTCTAATTAATAAATACTTATTTATACTTTAATACCTTCTACCTGTCACCACTGTAGATTTTATTTAATGGCTTCTTTTCTTGTGCTTTTATGTGATAATTATAATTTACATATATTGGTGAACGTAGGAGGAATAAAATAGGTAGACTAAAACACTGAGACTATGAATCACACGTATTAACAAAAGAGTTTATTAACCCAGTCAAGAGTTCTCTGTAGACATCTTTTATTTCACCAGGTGCAATATACTGTCTAAGCAAGTGGTGAAGACTGACAGCTCTATAGAGAGTAGCCAGGGTATTGCCTGTTTTGCATAGCAAATTCCCCCAAATGGTTGGCAGAGAGAATTATTTGATCCAGCTAGGTAAGTTCATCAGAATGCTTTGCATGCATTCCAGATGGCATAAACCATCACACTGATATGTAATTTGTTCTTCCCATGTTCCTCTTTGACAAAAGAAGCTCAAAAAAGAGACATTTTTTTGGCACCACGAGATATCCCCAATGTGCAAAGATCTATGGATTGCATTCATGTACTAATTGAAGATGCTTAGTTAACAATGAGAATCTGGAAATAAGAAGCAACCACAGAGAATTTAAATAAATGTCAATGGGTTGTTAAATAAATAGAGGTTTTTAAACTATGTATGCAGGAAATGAAATTTGGGGATTAAAATAAGGACTTCACTGACTTGAAAGGAAGATTAATTCAGAGAGGGAAGAAACAACAGTGAAGTTGGCAGAACATTTCAAAGACCGGGCAATAAGCAAAAATTTGACAATCTCAGGAACTTAGTGAACTACTACTAGATCATGAAGGATTCAATTATAGAGGAGATTGAGAAATGCTGGGATTCAAAGTTTTATGTATCTCTACTTAAAAGAAGATAAAAATATTATATGAAAGGTCCCAGAATGATAATTGTTCCAGGAAAGAGTGATTCAATCATTGTCAGAGAAAAAAAAACAACTTAAAAACATGCTGCAAAATAAGAAAAGCTGACTAGCAAGGCAGACATATTTAGAAGCCTCCATCACCAAGAGAAAAATAAATATATAACTGAATAATCAAAAGTTATAGAAGAAAGTAAAAATTGTTTGAGGCACAAATACAAAAAATGAGAAAAGAATAGGACCAAAATGAAAGTAAAGTAAAATAAAGCAATAAAAATATTTGGATTAGAGATCATCTGGGTATAATTCAAAGAATCAGAATCAAATAACAATTTGTGTTCAGGATTCAGAAGGAACACATAAAAAAATTAAAACTTACTGTATTTTACATAAATCTGTAACTGTGGCCAGGGACTGTGAGAGGGGATTGTCCCAGATTTATAAAGTGTGAAAAGTAATACATGAAATGAAAGGCACATTAGTTTAACATTAATCATATGCAAAGTTTTAGAAAAGATTTCAAAGAATAGAACAATTAAAGGCACAGGTGTAAATGGAATGTAGAATAAAATACAATATGAGTTTATTAAAGAGTGCTACCCCTAGATTAATTTAGCAATTCTTCTTTCATAAGAAAATCATATTTTAAGCTAAAAGCTCCATTTGCATGGAATTGAAGAGTGCCACATATGTAAAGAAACATGTAACAGATTTTGAGAATTCAAAAAATTCATAAGGTCAAGAGATAGCATTAAGCAGGAAAGATACACGTTGCGGTAAAATTCTTATGAATCTTTCTTTATTAATTTGTTTTTAGTGACTATGAACAAAAAAGTAGAATAAGTAGATGAAATCTGGTCAGCCAACAACCACAGGAGGAATATTTTTCCAATGCAAGAAGTCTGGGATAGAAATAGGGAAAAGGAATGTGAAAGAAAACCTGGAAATACAATAGAATGAAGATTAATTAGTTGAGTACAAAGCAACCCTGGGCAATAAGTCAAGGCAGGGCAGCCCTGGTAGAACTCAAGGTTCACAATCCACAAAACTGATTAAATTAATGATATTGACTATATCTGGATGCCATCATTATCGGATGAAAAGCAGACAGAAAGAATATTCAAGATTTTCCAGAAAAACTTAATTGAGATTATGATTAATTTGTAGTTCTCATCTACAAGGGTGAAAATCACAGTTTTTAATTTGTATGACTGTTGATCATACACGAGACTGCTTGTGTGGCTTTGTTGCTATTTTTTTTTCTATACATAAAACTGCAGTTGGGTTTGTGGCAGAAAACAATTTCATTAAAAAAAGCCCTGTTACACTGTCCCAATGGCTACTAATGTTGCAGTGGTTTTTCATTAAAAACCCCTCATTAAAAATACTTTTTAAAAGAGTAAAATTACGACTTATGCTACCTATATTACAAAGCTGGAAATCTGTTTCTTTTTATGATTTGGGGATCCTCAGTCTGGAAGCCTTTATACTCCCTTGGAGAGGATAAAGCAAGACAGTTGCATTGAGAAATGCATATTTCCCTTTCTTACTCAATAAATTTTGCTTAAACATCACCAAAAAATAGTATTGTTCATTGTACAATGAATATTTGACAGGCAGTTCTGCTTTTACTGAGCCTTAACTGGAAATGAGCTAGTGAGAAAGAAAATGATCAGATATTACACATCTAAATTATATCATCAAAGTGCCCCTTTCTGCACAACCCATTTGATTCTAAGTTTGGAAAAAAAAAAAGTTAATGAGCTTGAGTACTATCTGAAACATGTGAACATTATGGAAAATGTCTTAAATTCACAGTCATTTGGTACTTTCTTTCCAAAACAATTACGTTGGCATTAAGAACTCTTTCTCTTTTTATTTAATAGACTTTAATTTAATAATAAAAGTTCGTTACCATGCAGAGGCTGCCATATTAAAATCTAATGCAGCATTAGGATTTCAGCAAGCCAATATACCTGCTACTGAATAGATGAAGAACAGGAAACTTTAATATATTCAAATGCGTCGTTTCCTCTAAGTGCCATAAAGTGCTTTATAGATTTTTTTTTAGCAGAATTAAAACTCCTAGCTCTCTTAGCACAAATGTGTACTTCTTTTTTCTTTATTAAAATGCCTTTCCAGAGTGACAAAGATACTGTAATTTTTTTTATATCAACAAATTAGAACAAAACACGATATCATATGAAAACAAGTAAATAATCATCCAGAAACAGAAAAAACCTGAGGTGTTCTTTAATTACAATGAGCATATTTTTTTCCAACTTCTTTTCATATTAACTCAAAAGGAATAAATATTTGTTGAATATAGTGCAACAATACATTTTTTTTAATCGGGGAAAGGATTATCAATCTCTCCCCAGTAAGTAATTTTATTTTAAAAAAATAACTCAAGTATTTTTCTTTCTACCTTGAGTTAAATTGTATTTTGCAGTATGCATTCTTCCAGTATGAAAAATGCTTCCAGTTACTATGATTCATATTAACCACATTTCTACTCTGTTTTGAATGAATGTTGGTGTGAAAACTTAAAGGATGTCTGAGAAATTAATTCATTCTACTTTCAATATGTGTAAAATATCCAAGGTTACATTTTTCTTGTTAAAAGGAGACTTGTCTGCCTACGTTTAATGTCATGAGTCAAGAACCGCTTCCATGAAAGAACTAAATAATTCTCAAATATATATGTGAATAAATCTCTGGATCATGCCAAACGAAGTAAAATATCATGGAGAGATGTTTGCAATATCAAAAGTAACACATAGGAACAAACATTACGGTGTAGTTACCACAAATGATGGCTCAAGATAATATTACCATTCACATGCAGGCTACCCCTGCTTAGCTAAGATGGGGTAATTAAAAAAGTTCCCCTCTATTAAAAAATAAGGCCTTCTTGATAGCATTTTCAAACATATTTTGTATCTTAAAATTGCTAATACAGTTGAAGACAGTTTGAGAATTTTAGTGAGTATTTGTTCTACTGTCAAGCATTAATCCAACACTTGATTAAGGAAAACCATTTTTTTTTTTTAATATAGCAATATATAGAAATTATATAGCAATAGAGTAAAAATATCTATACTACCAGTTGCAGCATTGAGCATGAAACTTTAAAGTGGAGAAAACAGGAGACTCCATCAAGAACTTCCTTGCAATTTTCTAACATATTGTAAAGAATATGTTTAATGTTTCATGGATCTTTTTTTCCCCAAATCTAAATCACTCGAAACAATAATAATGGAACTGGTTATAAGTTTTCAGATTCCCCATTTTTCCATTGGAACTAATCAAGTTGTATAACCCTATGCTTTCCACTTGTAGTGTGCTTTAATAAGTCTATAAATTTATATTTTTAAAATTAATACTTGATTATTTATTTTTTAGTTTCAGACATTCAATTTCAAAGTGTATAGTAAATAAAATACAGTCATTAATATAAATTTGAATAAATTTTTTAAATGGCAATATTTTAACCACAAAAAAATAGAATTACTGAATTTAAATTTAAAATATTTGAATTTGAATATTATTATGATTATGGACCCACACAGTCCATACAAAATAATCACCAAAACAAGAAACAAATTAACAGGGTAGGAAAAAGAACCATCCAAGAACAACTTTGTATGCTCACACAAATTTACTCTGCTACTCAAATTCTTCCTATACTTTCTTTCATAAAAAATTAGGCAGATTTTTAGGTTATTTTGGTTAGCAGCATATTTTGTCATGAAACATATAACCAGAAGTGATGGGGTGTCCATGGCCAAACGTCAAAATAAACACCTTGATAGGAGTCATTAATTTACATTTATCTATAATAAAGAATATCCCCCTAACATCAAAAGCCACAAATCATTTTTGCACCTTGCTGAAATCTCAAACACATTAACATGGGAGACAGAACATGCAGAAAAAAACGTCTCTTGTTATATTAAAAAAAAAAATTGTCAGGAATACATTAAAGCCACTTATTCCATGTATTTGGAGTTATTACCTAAATCTACTACAGCTATTTTAGGAAGTAATAAATGGTATAGTTGGAGGAGAACACTTCCAAATTATTTATTCCATCCAGAAAAAAATCTTACTGTTCCCAAATCAAGCTGGGAAGGCAAAACATAGAAATGAAAGGTTATTAATATTTTTTATGCAATGTAACTTGGGTCCTTGATGTTCCATTTTAGCTAGGAAGAAGCTACCATGTTTCTGGATAAATGAAAAATAAAAGAAGTGGAGAGAAGGAATAATTTTGGGGAAGAGAGATTTTTAAGTGTTGTCTTCAATGCAAACAGTTGAAGCCCTGAAGCCATCTAAAGAAATTCAGTGCTTACTCTGTAAGAGTTTTCCTGTTCTGTAACTGTAAAAATTTATTAATTTTTAAAATGTGGTATTGTTGTTTGTAGTTTTCCCCCTCACAGAACAAGTTTTGTGCTCCTCCTTAATGGTGCTTTATTTAACACTGCTTAAATAGAAAATCACTTTTATAAAATACATTTCTTACAGAAGATGAATGCTGGTTGTCTTTCAATATGTACCCCAGGTGTTGAAAGCCGTGGATGTATGGTTGATAACACAGGTAACACTCTTAATGCAATCAAGTATATAAAATGGCTTTATACCAATTAGGTTCATATTTCATGACTGGAGATGAGTTCATTACTTATGAATGCGATAGGCATTAAATATCTGTTGGAGACAACAACTTGTTTTAACATTTTTATATGCTTTTTAAGTATGAGCATTTTAATGATACCTTTTTTGTGGTGACACATCTGAAGTCATTTAGAAGATATTGAAGAGGTTGGGGTGTCTGGGAAGAATTACTGAACTGGAATAGGGCAGAACAGACTTCCCTTCATGCAGGTTTAGCCTGTCAGGGGAAGCAATGTCACAGCCACTCCCCCTTGCAGAGCCAATGCTCTGTGCCCACCTAAAGTATTGAAACATTTCAATGGGCATCATTGCAGCGTGAAATGCAGTCCTCTGATGCACGGCCACCTCTGACAATGCCAGGGAGCGGGACATCTTTGGATGTAGGTTCATAGCAGAATAACGGACTCGAGGTTCAGTGCCACAAACAAAACCGAGATATTATTTTGATTTCAAAATATTTTGTTTAACTTGGTCTACCTTGATTTTACACAGGTTTTGAAAATTTCACTTTCTCCACCTACATAATAAAGTAACTCACAATATGGAATTATTGATTTTCTTCAACATCCCACTTTAGGAAAGTCTTGTAGCGACCGCTAAATCTGCATAACATTCTGGTTTGATTTTGTAATCCCATTAAAGGAGACATTCGTTCTTTATGTTCTCTTATCTTCTATATTTCTTTCTGCATAGCACAGGGCCATACTGTGCACTAAAATATAATAGATAATTGTATTTCAGAATTCAATTTTTGGCAACAAATATTACTTGAAGATACAGTTTGTCATGCTTTTAAATATATCTGGATAAAATCCCTGGAAAACACTTAGGACTGAAGCTGATTAAGAACATAATTTTCCAAATGCTGGAATTAAAAGCAAAAAATGAAAACTGGAAGATAGTATGTTTCTTTTTATGGCATTTCTAAGTATAAAATCAGCATGTAATATATAGCAGTTGTCATAATTTTGATATATCTCTGAGCAGGATGTATTGTAAACAGCAAACAAAACAAGTAGATATTAAAAACAGTATGCATTTTATTGAAGGACATGAAGACAGTCTACCGCAGGGCTAAAAGACTGATATTTTTCATGTCAATTGCATTAAAAATAAAATAATTTGGTCACTAGAAAAGTGACCAATGTCAGCTGCTAAATTTTACGCCTTTTATTCAGTCTAGGAATCAATTACCATAATTATGATGGTCTGGCATATATTAGCAAATCTTGACTTTCGTAATAATAACTAATAAAAATACCCCAAACCAAAACACTTATCCTATCCTGCCTAATAATATTATCAATAGAAAGTGAGCATAAAGCAAATATAAAATGCTACTGAAACAGTAACTTAGTATTTTATTTTAATTTTTCAACAATTTGCCATAGGTCTACAAAATGCCACAAGATAAAATACAATGATGAACCAAAAGCAAACAGGAAAATTCTAATTCACTGTAAACTCACTGTGGTGAACCTTCCCACTTTGTATGAACTGCATAATTAAGTCTTCCTTCAAAAGCGATAGTACCTGCAGAGAAGGGAGTTTGAGAGTTAGTTAGGAAATTAATGACATATCCTTCTGTTCTGCAACACTGAAAAAGAGCTTGGGTTTGGCATACAGCTGGAACCTATGTGACCTCAGCCATACCAGTTTCAGCAGCTCTTGTTCGATGACTTCAGCCCAAAGCTGAGGATTTGTGTTGCCCAAGTTACAGCTTTGAATTCATATATTCTTCCAGAAGCAGAGGTTGGGGGTGTCATTCCTTTCACAGTTTTTTACAGTCTTTGTTACCCAGGAAGTGACACGAAGTTGTTCTCATCAAGCTGTAAGTATCATTTATTTTCTCTTTCCGTACAACTGATTCAAGTAGTTTGTGTTGTTTCACTTACTCCCTGGATTTTACATACACAAAGCCAAATGAAAAGAATCTTCTGATCTCATACTGTTGTGTACAGCCAGCTGATTCAAACAGGGAGCACAAATAACAATCCTCACTACAGTACAAAACATAGTAATAAATAATACAATTACTAAAAATCTTAGGTGTCTGAGAGTGCAACATGTGTGTAGCAGAATCATAGAAAAATTCAGGTCAAAAGGAGCTTCTAGGAGTCATCATCATGAAAGTGATTCTTTGCTTAAAGCAGTATAATCAAACCAAGTTTCTCAGACTTCTGTCCAGCTAAGCTCTGAACATCCCCAAGGCTGGAGACAAAAACTGTATAGGTCCCTGTTCCAATATTTTACTACCTTAAAGGTAAAATAAACAAGCAAACAAATAAATACTTCCTAATATATATAATTGGAATTTCACAGGTGTCAGTTTCTGTCCATGGCCCTTTTTCCTCTCACTTTGCACTCTGAGAAGAGTCTGCTCTGACTCTGTGCCCACGGCTTGAAGTAGTTGTTGTCCATAATAACATCTCCCAAAGTTATCTGTTCTCAGGTTAAACAGGTACTTGTCTCAGTGTTTCCTCACATGCTTCAGCTCTCTGACCAGCTTTGTGGCCCTCCACTGGGCTCATTTCACTACACAAGTGTCTTTCTCCTGGTGGGGAGCCTGAAACTGGAGAGAGATCTTCAGATAAGAGTCCCAAATGAAACATTATGTACATCTAATTCATTTAATAATTGAAATCCATGGAACTAAAAATAATCTTGAAATGCCTTCAGTTTGGCTTTGAAAAGTGTAATGTTTCCAGCATTGTAGATGTCAAAGCAATTTCACTGGCTGATTCAGCTTCAATTTTGGCACAATCAGCAGACTGGCATCTTGAGTACTTAGAACTCAACCAGAATATGAAGAAAGAACAGCTTGTTAAGCAAAGAGAATTCAAGGGCAAACAAGGTCTGGTGAGGCAAGAAATATTTTAAATTGATGCTGAACCTGTATGGATAACAATAGAGTGAGCTGAAAAAGCCAGAAAATGTGCTGACCCATCTCAATGTTAGTGTTTAGGTATGTGGAAAATACTTTGTCCTTAGAAGACCAATAAGAAACTTATAATTAAAGATGTTCCTGGTCTAGCAAAATCACATGTTTGGTTTAGGCAGATGAAAACATATACGTAGAACTACTTTCATGGCTAAATGTATAGCCACAAGGATGATCAGAGGGCTGGAGCATTTCTCCTATGAAGACAGGTAAGAATTGTGCAGTCTAGAGAAGAGAAGGCTCCGAAGAGACCTTCCTTTCAATATACGAAGGGAGATTATAAGGAAGATGAAGAAAGCCTTTTTAACAGGGTCTGTAGTGACAGGGCAAATGGCAATGGTTTTAAACTAAAAGAGGGTAAATTTAGATTGGACATAAGGAAGAATTTTTTACAGTAAGGTTTTTGGGACAGTGAAACAAGTCACCCAGAGAAATTGTGGATTGGATTGTCCCTGATTGGAAGCATTCAAAGTCAGGCTGGATGGAGCTTTGAGCAACCTGGTCTAGTAGAATAGGTCCCTGCCCATGGCAGGAGGGTTGGAACTCAATGAATTTTAAGGTTCCTTTCAACCCAAACGATTCTATGAAATGTTAGTAAGTTGTTCAAATCTAAGTCATGGCAGATACAGGGAGCAAACTAAGCAAATACAGCAATCGGTGCTAAAATTTTTTGCATATTACTGTTCATTATCATATAAATATTAGGGTAACTTGGGTTTTTTTCTTGTCATCAGAAGGTTCCTAATCCTGGGTACAATTAATTTAACACTAATTAAAAACTCTTTGATATAAATGCCAACATCAGTGGAATAACTTTATTTCTTTCAGTGTTGTTTTAAATTTAGATAATCCAGCCAGCACAACTGGACATAGAAAAGACAGTAGGACAATAATGATTTTATTATATATTTTAAAAGCCAAAAAAATCAGCTTTTTTTTCTTTTTCCTGGATAGCAATGACCTGGACCACTCAGTCAAACCAGAACAGCTAAAGGCAGCAGACAGCCGAAAAAGAATGGAAGACTTACAACAGAGCCCCTGGGACATCTCAAAATATATTGGACAAAGCAGAAAAAGGCAAAAATACAAACTCTCAGTATATGCCAAGACTTGAACAATTCAGAATTATCTGAATCTGAGAAAAATCACTTCTACTGATAACCTCTGAAATTGGTCTGGGAATCCTGCTGTTAAATAGCTAGAAAAGATGGGACTAGAAAATATGCATTATTTTACCCTGGATTTCATTAGATAATTTCAGTTCTTTCAAATAATTATGTTCTTCAGCAGGATTGCCCCAATATAAGATAGTATATACAAGTCAGATGATTAAAAACCCTTGACAATCCTAACATAGACCCAAAGTATATTAAAGTACACATTTGAAAATCATACTGAATTAAAAAAAACATTAGCCACTAGTTTAAATTCCTATATATTACCAGTATGAAGTATCTTAAATATTTTGTTATGTATCAAATGTGTCAGTGAAATTATATGTTGAAATAGTAATAACATGGCAAGGTAAGTTTTTTTGGCACATTATTTTTCTTTTCAAGTATAGGAAAAGTGACAATTAAGTCAAATATTTCCTAACTGTGGGAGTGAAGGGAAGAATAAACTGTGGATGCAAAACAAAAGGACACATGATACTAGAGTCTTTGTAAAGATTAGATCTGTGGAGCCAGAGATTATGAAAGGTCTTGGTTTTTGAATGAAATGCTAATTGAAATTGTTTGGTAAAAACCTGTAGCAGCAAGAGGACAATAGCTATCCACAAAAAGACTCCAGTCCAAACCCAACAAATTCTGTTGCACATCTACAGATGTACTGATGTAGGTACCCATTGAGAAGGAAGACTTCATACCTCCTCTATTACTGACTATGTCCTTTCTTCAGGGTAAAATTATCAGGATTTCTTAGAATTAAAAGAAAGAGTGGTGGTACACAGAAAAATCCAAATCAGGAGAGCAGGTGGAACTGTATGGTGTCTCTTTTTCAGTCTTAAGTTTCAAAGCTAGCCCTGTGGTTAACACGCAGGTAGTTCCAGACAGTTTTGCCTTGTTCAGTGGGTTAAGAAGAAAGGAAAATGACCCACAGAGGAAGGCTCCGTAGAAAGCAATCTGTGAAAACATAAAAAGGTTCTGCCTGATTCATAAAGGTCATTTAGATTCAAGTGCTTTAAATAAATGGATTAGCATAAATGGATTAGTTTGCCAAGGTTTGCACACTACTTTGAAGATATATAGTCTTCATACTTGTTCCTAAATGGCCTGCATAAGTCATGCAGAAAGTATTGCTCTCTGAGTCAGTTAACTAATGAGATATGATTTCGTTCTTGAGTACTAAATACTTTTGAGTAAGATATTATAGGAATTGTGTGTCCATATGTGCCTGTGTATAGGTTTGTTTGTGTTGATTATAAATTTATATAAAACTTGTGATTAATTTGTTAACATCTTTAGTTATAATTATCTTCATCTGCTTACATATAACACTAAAGAGATATTTAAATTAATAAGCAAATCTTTAGTGTGATTAATTTTACTGTAGTTCCAATTAACATGAATCAATTGGTTAGTTGGAAACATCCAACTCCACACACAGAGTGGAATTGTTTCATATTAGTCAAAGATAATGTACTAATGTGATCATGCAATGAAAAGTGATGAGACTTCAATAAAATTAAGGATATACCCAGAGAATTCTGAGTACCTCAATGTCTTCTGTCGAAAAGGAGCAGAGTCCCCAAGTTCCTAAGATTGAGACCAAATGAGGAGTATTTATTACTTCGTGTCTTGTGCATTTCCTTGGAAGACATTCTTGCAGAGTTTTTTCAGCTTATTTGATACTCCTCTGTAGCAAAGCTTTCCAACAGCAAGAGCATATTTAGTAGACAATCCCTAAGCAAAGTATTCTCTGTGTATCTAATCTTCATTTCATGCCTCGTGTGCCATTGACTTTGACCTTGTAACTAATGGTAATAAATGCCACAGTTCTCTTTGACTGCATCATATTTCAGGACATACTCTCTAACAGAACGCCTCAGAAGAACATTACCAGTATATTATGGGACATATTCTTATGCCTCTATTAGCCATAACTGACAAGGGAGAGAAATCGGGCTCTGGGGAACAGTTTAACCACTGTCTTATGACAGGACAGATCAGAGAGTTGTACTGGTGAGCAACACCTCACCTATCCACAGAGCCTCAGGGTTCATGCTGAGGGGACGAGGCATCCAGGAGACAATACTATGACACTGCAAGAATGCAAATTCTGTTACATCAGTGACAATGGCTGAAGATTTATGTTATACCTTCATTCTAGTGCCTGAATTGAATCCACTCCTGCATAATACCCCTGTAGATTTTTTTTAATCTAATATTATTAGTGTGCCACATTCTGATATGCTACAGTGATAAATCATCAGTGTGCTGCTGCTCTGATGAGCAGTTGCTTCAGCGTGCCATTGAATCTGTCATGCAAATGATGTATTAATAAGGAATACTGATGGTGTGTTCTGCAAAAGATGGCACAGCCCAGAAAACAAAGGGTTCAGGAATGTATTCAGTAAGATTTCAAGACAAAAAGTCAGTCAGCACACAGCATGCTAAGAGCTGCTTCCCCAGCTACACTATAGAATCTTATTTTTCTGAACTACTCGTGGTGTTAGTTTTTTAACTTGCAGGAAAGAGGCAGGAGAAAACAGTTTTGAAAAGTACTTCTTCAGCTGAGATTGAAAAAACAGTATGAAAACAACTTCCTACCTTTTATCAAGCGTGAGGTTTTAATTTCACTCTACAAATAACAGGGAAGATGGGGAAGTACAGAAACACATTACTTTAGTTCTATGATATGGCTAAATAAAAAGGAGTAGAGAACTGCTTTAATAGATAGATAGGAACCCTACATACATATTTAATGTTTTCCATAAGTAAAGCTCACAAGAGCAAATTTTTTGCTGTGGCCCTTAAACTTACTTAAAATTACTTGCATAGTATGGGTAATACCACAAGAAATCTTGTAAAAAGTGATCACATCTCCATCCCTATCCTTTATTTTAATCTAGATGGAAGAGAAGAAAATACCATAACTAACAATAAAAGAAATATGTGATTTTTGTAAGCACTTTCCTAGATATTATAAGATGATGACAGTTTAAAGGCCATAGAATATTTCCATTTTAGGTTATCTTGGCTTTTTTACTTGAAAAAGTAAATCTTTTAATGTGAGATACCTTTGAATTGCAAAGATTTTGGATACATTCCAACAGACCATACTAATAGAATCATACCTTTAAAGCAATAAAACCAAATTTAAAAACTCATAAATATCTTTCCAAAATTCCTGACAGCTAAATTAGGAACATTTTTATCTGATTTGGGAAAACAGTATATAGAAATTTTAACTAACCAAAGTTTATGTGACAGAATATTTCATCAGTCTTTAGATTTTCCAATTCAATTTTCTAGAAGACAATGAAAAACATCCACTTACATTGGACACAAATCTGGTATTTTGTCAAAAAAGTATTGAGTATTATATCAGCATATAATATTATGGGTAAAAAGCACATATTTTGTACTAAATATAATACAAGATTGAAAAATAGTGATGAGATTTGTTCGTACCATAATTATACAACTAATGGTACAGAATGGTGCCATATCACATAGTTGCAAATAAGATAAAATGTTTTCCAACTACCAGCATTTGGAATGCATTAGTAACTGAGATGTAAAATAATTGTCATTATTTTTTCAAGAGACTACTGCCTGCTAGTGATAACTATAAGTTTATTCTTCCCTCTTTCTTATACTATTTATAGTGTTTATTGGTTCATTTTTCTGCCAATTTGACAATTTATAGAAAAGACAGAAGAATAAAAGTCTAACATGAAAAATCTCTATGTCCAGCTCTTGTTTATTGCTTTAAATTACATCTTTTCACTGCAGCATCAGAAATAAATATAGAGAAAAACTAAAAAGAAAAACAAATAAACTAAAAGAAATCCTTGACCTCAAACAGTAATGTTTTAGAGTAATGTTTGCAAAATGTTTTGATTATTGAAATCATTGCTATTTCTGTTGTTGAAATGTGGTTTCCTATCAATATTAAACACTCTCTGAATGCTGAACACTTTTTTTTTGAGTTAGTGAGTTTGACTATTTTTAAGTTTTCTGGGAAAGAAATCAATATCAAATTACAACAAAGACAAGGCTGAAGTAAAAATTGTTTTTGTCTGGTCATAGGCTAGACAGCTCACTGGTAAACATTTAAAAACATAAATCACTTTTGCAATGTATGATTCTATGAAAAACTTACCATTTCATAATACTGATTTTCCAAAACCACACAAATTGTGATATTTAGATGGAACAGTCATTTCTTCTAAAAATCCGCCATTTTGCCTTTTTTTTCTGGCAAGTATAATTTAAAATATTTTCTTGATATTATAGCATAACACCAGTACAAATACACTAAAATATCCATGACAGTTTCTTCAATGTAAATATTTACTATTTACTATTTCCTTAATATCTAATACAGTAAATCAAAAGGAATATGAATTATCAGAGGCACCAGAATACCAGCACTGAGAATACTTTAAAACCTAACATACAGAAAGAATCTGAAACCAGCTTTAAAGGGAAATGGTCGGTCTTATGCAAATTAAAATGTAAATGTCTTCTTAAAGGGTATAAAAGAATGCTTTGACACTTTTAAACATTCTTTCAATTTTTTCACTGAGTTTTTAATCAAGGCAATATCTTTCTGGAAATTATTTCAGTTTTGACAATTCATTTACTGTCAGAAACATTTCAGTAAAAAATTTCCAATCAATCACCTCATAAACTGTCTTCTAAATGCTAGCATCTAATTTCCCCATAATATGGTGTCCATCAAAAAATGTAAATGTCTTCTTCCTCTCTTTAAATATAGAGCAATTTTTACTTTTTTAAAATCAAATTTTCAAGATTAGATGAAGAGTCCCTGAAAGAAGATGGTTTGCTCATTTTTCATGGAAGACTCCATCCAAGATTTGGATTGTTCTTTTCCTTGTGACAAGATCCGTATGAAATTTCTGTGTAAAAAAAACCTGCCGTCCCCTTTACATCATTTCTGGATGGATGCCTGCTTGATCTTCTTTCTGATTTCTGAAGGTTTATGTGATAGCACTCTGAATTCCTAGTCCCTGAGGCAGAATTCCAAAAATTCCCTCTTCAGAAAAACCTGATGACTTTATCCCATCTCTCCTTGCTGTAAAAGAAAGAGGGAAAAAAGAGCAAAAAGTCCAAGTCTTTGCGAGTCTTAGTTCTGTAATCATCTGAGTGAGAGTTGATCTTTTTCTGAAACTGAATTCAGTGTAGATATTTCTATTTTCCTTTAAGCTGATGAAATGGATACTTGAAGGATCATAACTAGTGTGTAGCCTGGCTCCAACTGTAAGAGGAAGTAAAAAGAGGTTTGAGAAAAGATAGGCAGCTTCTCTCCACCAAAAGTATTCTGCCTACTCATGGAAGCATTAAGTGCTTCTCCTGCTTTCCTCTTCACTCTTGAAAGCATTCTGAGCAACTGTTAAGTTTTTTTTAGGAGTTCTGCACTGGAGGAAAAGCAGAACTACCAAGGAAAGAGAAAAAAGAAAATATTTGTCAATAATATTTAGGAAGTAATTAGAGTTTTGGGAATTGATCAGACCAGAACATTAAGAAACTGGAGTGAGAACTACAAAATCACCAATCTGAGTGCCTTTACTTACAATATTCCAAAATCTCAATAGAAAAATGCCTATTTTCTGAGAGTCAGTTTCAAGACTACTTCTGAAAAGGACATTGGAAACTGATGTCTAAAAAAAAAAGTGTTATTTTAAAAATGTTGGCATAAAATTCTTTATATAGATTAATATCTGGGGTTCTTGATTATTTTCTTTTTTTTTTTCCTCATTGATGTGTTGGGAGACACAGTGTGTCTGGCTAGTATTCTGTAGACAGCTTAGACAATATTTCAAGAAATGTGCTATAAGTTTTTCATATTCTGTAAACAGCAAAAGCAAATATATGTGGACAAATACTTTTTCTTGTACTTGACAAAGCAGGGCAACAATAACTCTTAAAATGATATTTTTGAAAACCAGCACTAATCAGCCTCCAATGGGCAAGATTCATGTTCATTAAATAAGAGCCACCTACAGTAGCAAATGCAACTAATCCTTTTATTATCTTAGAACATGTGTCTTATGCATACACAAGAACATTTTAGGTATTGCTTTAATATAAAGCAGTTTCCATTATGAGTGCATAAAGGGAGAGAAAATGTTGCTGGAGACTGTTGATTCTATGGCAACCAATTTTTCTCTTAATTAAAAGTGTTTGTATTTATGGTTTTAAAAATACTTTTCACAGAAAGAATATGAGAGACATGGATTGCATTTCTGCGGAGATATCATGTATAAAGTCATTTCATAAATGTAAAGAAATACATAGGAACTTATTTTAAAGTTATATTACTCTTTCCTATGAAATTATTTTTCTAATGAGCCTAACTAAAACAAAAGCCAGAACCTGAAGATTCAGACACAATCTCTTTTTCTCTCTCTTCTTCTCTCCTTCTGTCTGTGTCTTTCCTCCTCCCCTCTTTGTTTCTCATAATTGGAATGAAAGTGTTTGGCCATATGATGCTAACTAGGAGGCAATGAGCCGCTATGAGATGTCTCCATGATATAATCTTTAGCTTACATTATATAGCTTAACTTTCTATGAGTATTCCCTGCAGTAAAAACATATGATTCTATTTATCATACAGTAAATTATTAGTTTTAAAAAAAATCTCAATTCTGGTGGTATCCCTCAGTGTAAAATACATTTCTTTTGATTGATCGCTACTGCGAGCCTGGAATTCAGGTTTCATTCTCTCTGTCTGTGCTGATCTGCTTCCTTTTATATTCAGGTGAAGTTCAAACTATTAGCATGACACTGACAGAGATGCTGACAGGAGGTGTTTGAAACAAAAGTTTTTGAATTATTAATGAAATTACAAGGGCAAAATCAGATGATTCAATGGGAGCTGGGATCTTAAAAAGACCAATAATGGGTACTAAATTTTAATGAAGTTCCTAAGTAACACTGAAATGCACCATTTCATTTGCCGTTA
This sequence comes from Ifrita kowaldi, assembly GCA_013398055.1. Lineage (NCBI taxonomy): Eukaryota > Metazoa > Chordata > Aves > Passeriformes > Cinclosomatidae > Ifrita > Ifrita kowaldi. The sequence continues at coordinate 221,700 of VZRS01012640.1, forward strand.
ACCTTTTTGATATGCTGCTCTTTGGACTTTAAGATCTTTTATACAGGCTGCCTCTCAGTGATAAGGACAGGTGACGGTTCCATTTAAGTGAACATGCTTAACTGCAACATGGCAGAGGAGTTAAAATCACTGAGGGCGAAATATGAAGGGATATAGCAGCTTTAGAAGATATTACCAGAGAAAGGGGAAGGAGGAGCTGTGCAAAAATAGATTACAATTGATATCCTAAAAAAACCAAAAATCACTCAGATACAGAACAAATGTAACTTTAGAGATAATATAAAGGTCTGTATGCCTTCTCTGAAGAGGTGCTAAGGAGGATCATTCTTAGAGTTCATCATGCAAAATATATCTAATCCTAATGGAGGAAGAGACCACACAATCTAATGTCACTTGAAGCCTTGAGGATGGGCACTAATCTCATGCTGTGATGCAGGACCTGGGTCTACAGAATCACAGAATCATGGAATATGCTGAGCTGGAAGGGACCCACAAGGATCATCCAGTCTAACTCCTGGCTATCACTTTACTGTGATTTGTGGAATCCCCCCTGATGAGGGAGATTTATAGAGTCCCGGCCAGAAGGTTGAAAAGATGAGAGGAGTCTTCAGATTCTTTGCTTCTAGATAGTTGTCTTATTAAGTCTTATTAGAGGAACANGCACCATGTCATCGAGAATGTTGTCCAAACACTCCTCAAACTCTGCCAGGCTTGGTGCTGTGACCACTTCCCCGGGGAGGTTGTTTCAGGGCCCAACAACCCTCTGGGTGAAAAACTTTTACTTAATATCCAACCTGAACCTGACACAACTTCAGGCCATTCCCTTGGGTCCTGTCATTGTCACCACAGAGAAGAGATCAGTGCCTGCCCCTCCTCTTCCCCTCACAAGGAAGTTGTAACTGCAATGAGGTCTCCCCTCAGTCTCCACTTCTCCAGGCTGAACAGACCAAGTGACCTCAACAGCTCTTCATATGGCTTCCCCTCAAGGTCCTTCACCATCCTTGAGGCCCTCTTTTGGACACTCTAATAGTTTAATATTTTTCTTACATTGCAGGACCCAAAACTGCACACAATATTCAAGGCAGGGCTGCACTAGTACAGAGCAGAGTGGAACAATCACTTCCCTATTGCTGGAATTCTCTCTTATTGGATGAATCCAACTTGGTTAAGCTTTTAAAGCAAAACTGTAGGGATTTTTATGAAACTTTATAAGTTAAATAATTTTATAAATGGAATGATAAAGGATATTTCAACAATTGGCAGAAAAATGAAGAGTCTTCACTGCCTGAGGTTTTTCTGAACAAACAAACACCTAAACTTTCTTCTGCTTCCACAGAGCTGTTTTTTAGTCCACTGATTTCTACTGGGAACGTTGTTGAGTCTGTGATTTTGGGAGCTTTTGGGATGATACTTTTCTTGATGGGAAAGGCAAGAAGAACTGACTGATGACAGACTAGTAGGAAATATCTTACCTGATACTAACCTTTAGCCTTCAAAAATGTACCCACTACAGGAGAGTTGCTTCTATTCTTTCATACTGTAGGCACATATACATAGCTACAATCAGCAGTCACAGAAGCAGCTTATTTTCACTTTTTAATCACAGACTTGAAAAATACCCCATCATCATGTTGTGTTGTCTTGTTCTTCGAAGAATATTCTGTATTCATTCATTTTGTATTTGGGTCACTGACTCTGACACCTTTTTATATGTGGTCTTTGGGGAAAACTTGTAATGATTACACCATAATTTTTAATTCCCTTTGGTGTATGGTGCTAATAATGACAAGGTTGTTGGTTCAATCCATGTATGGGCCACTCACTTAAAAGCTGGACTCAATGACCTTTGTGGGTCCCTTCCAACTCAGAATATTCTGTGATTCTGTGTCCAGACAACAGTTATCATTATTCATTCTTTATTCGCAGGGATTTTTAATAGAGTTTTTTGTTGTTTGTTTGCTTTTTTCAGTTTGTTTTTTTGGTTGGTGGTTTTGGGGTTGTGTGTGTGCGTGCGTGTTTGTGTGCATGTGTGTATATTCCATGTTCCCTTCATTTTGAAATACTTTATTGATAGAAAAGAAAGCTATATTGGAACACACTCTGACTAAACTGCTAAGAAATTGTGTTCAATTTTTATTTCATTAAATAATTTCAGCCTTTCTGCCTTTGGAGAATCATAAACTCTTGACCTATGCTGTTTATACACTTCATAGTCTTGTTTAGGGGTTTGAAAAACATAATTACTCAAAAGAGGTAAATAAAATTAAATTTTTTGCAGCAGATGTGATTAAGAAGAATCTCAGTTTTGACATGTGTAAAATTTCTTACCCAATATGAATGAGGAAAAACAAGAATAACTAGGAAGAAAATATCTGCTGCAGCTGTGTGGGGTGATTGAAAGAAAAATTACTATGAGATGCATTTGGAAATAGGAGTGATCAAAGTGTCTGTCTCCTGAGGTCTCCTCTCCTCTGCAAGTCCTTTCTTAATAGTAGATCCCATGGTGCACCTGGAGATGAGAAGCTGTCTGCTTTGTGTTAGTGTATGTATGGATTAGTTTAAAATGTATAAAATCAATTATATATTTAACAATGAAAGGATTTTAAAAGTTTTTTATCCTTTATCTTTATCAGGAAAACTGAATTGAAGAGTTTAAAATTCATGCCTAGAGACCTGTGTAAGTGATACTGGAGGGGAGTATGCTACATAGGGAGAGGTTACAAGTCCAGAGGTTGACTAGAGGAGGAATTCAATCACAAATATGGACTTATCTTGGCTTATAACCACTACCCACTCTATTCAAGATGCCTCTTGAAAGTGTTTTTTAAAAATAATTCTGAACAATTTTTAATTAGGAGAGATTTGATAGAAAATCTGTAAAATTTTCTGCTCCAGACCTACCATGGTTAATACTTATGGTAGGTGTTTTTAGTCAGTAGTCACTTACATAAATATCCCTTGCTGGAATTTACTACAGCACCCAGACACAGGACATTTTATTACTGTATTAAGAGCTGATGCCATCTAATAAGAACATTCATCTACCTCACATCACTTTTACAGGACATCAATATTTAAATCTTTGCATGGTGTTCCTTCTATTGTATATCATATGAGCCTTATCCCTTCAAGATGAGCAGAAACCCTTCAATTTTGGTTCAGTGATTATGAGCACAAGAACTGCTCTTAAGAAACAGAGTAACATTCACAGCTTACACACATTTGGTAGGAAACTGTCTTGTAAGACTAGAAATTCAAGCAAATGAAACAAATAATAAATATAAGAAAAACCTCACTAAAACATGTCTCTAGTCAAATACAAGCTCTTATATTTTACAAAAATGCATTTAATGCCTTGTAGACATATCAAATGAGGAGTGACTTTCTAATGCTTCTAGCAGGAGGTCAGAAGTAACTGTAAATAAGGTGGGATTATCACTGATGAAAAGTCCAAGAGATGTTACTCTCTGGTCTCCACATGTACATGCTGCATCTTGCAAGTGGCAACTGAGTTGTTTAAAAAATGACTTGTAACGCTTACATTCAGCTTTCTCATATTATTATTTTTATTGCTTGCAACTAGAACAAGTAAGACTTTCCTGCCAACCTTCAGTTATTTAAAACATTTGCTTATTTTTTTGCACCTAAAATGTGTCATTGCCAACACAATTATTGTATGTGACCATGTAGGAGGATGGTTACTTGTTAAAAGGAGGGACATCTGCAAAACTGATAAAGGGATTCAGGCAGTGCACAAAAAAGAAGGTTTGCAGTCTTGGGCTCCTACCTGTATTTACTCTCCCAAACAAGTATCCTGCTTTGCAAAATCTTTGAATCCCAAAGATTTTACTGGGAAGTAAAAGAAACTTACTAATCTCCATATTTGCTGAAGATTAGCATTCTTCCCATACCTCATACTGAAAACTAAATGCATTTCTACTAATTTTCTATTCAACAAGGAATTCTTCATACTCATTTCATCTGTAAGAACCTCTTCAATGTTTATCTCTAACAAAAGAAATTTATTTTTCTCTTACAGATCTTTAGGAGTGCAACAAAACATTCAGTAGTTATCTTCTTTGTGTGATAGGATATGAAAACATACAAAATTAGATTACTTAAAGTTCTTGTTTGGGGAAATAAATTCTTCATGTCTTTATTTCCTCCGAACCAAAATCTGCAGCTCTATACTCTCCAATTTTAATAAATTTTAGAAAGTAATACTAAACTGTGATTTATAGGTGGGTCCTCAAAGAAGTCAGTAATGTTCTTTAAGTATCTCTGGAGCTTCTAAAGACTTATGTGTTCAACAGAGATATGATTGCTTGGCAAAGATAACAATAAAAAGGAGTTGAAAAACTTGCAGAAAAATAAAGATCAAGGTATGATAGAGGAAATTTGGTGCAAAACATACCTGCTGCATTTTCTTCCTATTTACAGTACCTTCAAAAGTATGAAGTTTCTGTCTGATGTGAAGAGAAGAGCACAAAAAAAATCAATAGCTTGTTAAAAAAATTGTTGGGATGTCAGTTAGCTTACAAAAGATATTTCTTTATGAGGGATTTTGTGAATGACAGCTGTTTTTCTCACCAGTAACTGATGAAATGGTGGTGACTGCTCACAGAGTAGTAATGGCAATATGAGGGGCAAAGGAAGAAATGTGACAAAATGTACAAGTAATATAATTATTGGTAATTAGAAGAAGAAAAAAGTGGTAAATACACTAATTATTGTTCAGATTTTATATTCTCATATTACTTGATCAGCAAAATAAAGCAAGGTATTGAATTAAATACCATGTAGAATTTCATTAAGCCATTTAAAACTTGGGATAAAAATAAATTTAAAATGATCAAAGGTCATGAAGTTTTCAGAATAAACTTTAAATTCACTGCTGAACAGAGGCCTGTCCTCATCAAGTTCATTATAATTCATAGAAGCATAGATAACTTTAGGTTCAAACAAAACTCTGAAGCTCACCGAGCCAAGCCTTCTACTGAAAGCGGGGTTAAACTCAAACTGAGATCAAGTTGCTCATAATCTTGTCCACCTGAATTTTGAATAACTGCCAATAACGATAGCAGAGGGACTGGGAAATTCCAAACCTATAAACATGAATTTCAACAGCTTGAGCTAAAAAGCCAATCTTTTGGCAGGTCTTATGTACTTATATATATTCATATTTTCTGTGAATTGAGGAAGGTTGAGTGCTTAGCCCATATTCACCAGTCTGATATACTGTAATTCATCTTTAAAAGAGATTAGGTTAGCTCCAGGCTGTACTGTCAAATAAAAAGTCTTGTGCTGTACAAGTTGGGCTTGTAATGCTGAGAGTTATGCTGACGAGGGCAACTTTAAGTGTGTCTGTACCTGACAAAATATACAAAAGAAATAAAAGCCCAGCAGCATACCAGCTGATTGGACGAAATGCTCTGACTCAGAAGGAAATTTCAGAAATAAATTAAAGGAATCAAAGGAGAGCAGAAAGTAGTTTACATTTTAAAAGTGAGGAAGACCTGATGAGGCAGCAAATATCCACTAGATAAAATTCATTGCTCAGACATCTCAAAAAAAGCAAGACATAGAGGATAAGCTATTGCTAAGGAATGCTACATATTCTGATCTCAACACAGGCATAACTTTAACATTAGTGGCTGAGAAAGATATTGTCTGTAAAAGGAAAAAAAGACATATAATTACCATTGAAGGTATTTTTAAAAATAAAAGGCTCAATAGGGCCATTCTTTTCATGCTCCATGCATTTTCCCCCTCCCTCCCTACAGCAGTCGTTAATGTTTCTTAGGTGAAAATCACTCCTTTTTCTGCTGACTAAAACACCTATATTACTTCTCCCATGCCTAACTTTTTTTTTCTGCTTGACAGAAATCAAGTGCAAAAGCCCTAAAAACAATAAACAGTAACAAAAGTTAAATTCAGGATGCAATTTCATGTAGGTCTTTCCATATTTACTAGTTCCCAAGGACTGTCTTTATCCTGGATCATTTGACTCATCTGGGATATACCAGTGGCCTACATGCATTTACTGTCACAGGTGAGGCCCCCAGAAGTTGTATGAGGAACCACTCAGAAGGAAAAGGCAGGGACATAAGAAGCCAGGGGAAGGTATGTGAATGTTGACAGTCACTACCAGCCTTGCCGTAGTCTGAATTCAGATGCAAAAAAGTGGTGGTGGGTTCAAAAGTTTAGTTTTCACAAACACATTATTTTTTCCAGATGAGAGTATTAGTTGTCATTACAGCCTTGTCTCACTTTCATCCACTTAGTGTTTTTTGTTTAGAATGTGCTGTGTTCTCTTCATACATTTTAATTTCAGAATAAATATTTTAATTTTCAGTTGCTAAAATCCTAGCTGGAAAACAGAAGAAGTGAACAGTGGTTTCTGAAACAAAGGAGGACAGATTTCTTTTACGGTTTTTTTGCTTGTATACTTGTAATAAGATAAAAATATGCTAGGTATCAAAACTTCATGAAATACAGCTTCCCAGAAAGCTTCTGCTTTTCTGTATGGGGCTTTTAGGGTGTGGGGATCCCACGGCTGAGAAGATGACCAAAAGCAGCTTTGTCCTTGTTCTGTCTGCACCTGTCCCCACAGCCCTGCCTTGGGCTCCACCAAGACAGGGGTGCCCGATGCCAGGGGCTGGGGCTGCCCCAGGGCCCTCCTGGCTGGCATGGTGGGATGGGCCTGGCTGCCAGGCTCTGCTGTTTCACGACCCCCAAGCTGCCACAGAGCTAACACCCTCCTGCCAAATAATCAGGAATGAAACTGCAGATCATTTTCAAAGTGTGTTCAGCCTGTGTATGAACTAACTACAGTAGTGTTATAAAAATTAAATAAACACTGAATAGGAACAAGAAGATGAGAGGTCCTTAATTATTTTCAATTAATTTTAATTGCTGACATTTTAAGCAGCAATTTAGTTTCCTGAGTTCTTCCCTTCCCTCTCTCTGGATGACATTGTGACTTCTGCTAGTTTTTTATTGCTTCAGATTCCCTCAGTGCTGTTTAAAAAAGAAGTGCTTTAACAGGTGAAAAGTTTAAAATCCATTTTAGTCAAGTGACTACATGGAGACAGGATAGCATTTGAAAGCTTAGCAGTTTATTTTGAGGGAAAAGGGATAAAAGAAGGCAGCTCATCAGTAGTAGACTGAAATCTACCTTGTGAGTTTTGTGTATTTGTGTTATATATAGCCACTGCTGCCACACACATCATGCATTATACGAAAACAACCTTTGGAACCATTTGGACTAATAAAAAGAAAGAGGTTTTTCTGACATAAAAATGGGGTTGGTTGTTTTTTCTTCACTTTGGCTGGTGCTGCTGTTGTTAAAATAGGACAAACATTTTAAGGCAAATCTTATTAGACAAGATGGAAGAAGACCAGCAGCTCGAACTGACAATAAAAGGCGTGTGGAATTTTAGATACCATAATCCATTTATAAGTATAGTCATTTTTCAGATGGATATTTCTTAAGATGCCACTTCCAAACATTTGCAAAACTCCCTGCAGTTGTCAGCTAGATTCGTCCCACGAACTTTCTTATCCTTGACTGCGTAAATGCTGACACCTTGCTCTTTTCTTAAATCCACAAGCCATTAATTACTGACAACTTGCCTTCTGCCTCTGAGGTACCTTAGTGACTATAAGATCTATTCCAAGTTCAAAGTTAACCATCTTATGCTATGTCAGGGGTTTGCTGCTGCTGCAGTTGTTTGCAGATAAATAATTGAAATGTTCCACCTATCTCATCTGAATCAATGTCTCTGTTTTATTCTACCTGTGCAGCTCCACACCACTGACAGACTTCTTGGTGCCACTGTTTCCAGCATTATAGCCTGTATAGTCATTTATTATGCACATTAGCCATTATGATCGAAAACTTTGATAGTCTGCTTGTTTCCTGCCAAGACATACTGATAAAAAAAAATCCCTCTGTAGCCCTCATGGTCGAAAATCACTAAATGATCAGTGATGTGTTCCCTGAAAATGGCAATGAGTCAGATTGATTTTCCTGAAAGGCAGATTTTTTTTTCTATTATAAATAAGTAATTATAAATTCCTATAACTTAATCCTACATTTTAACAATTAAAATATGCTTCCACCAAATGTCCATATTTATGGAAAATGGTTACATTTTGTACTTAGATAAAGGTGCAGCTGGGTCTTTATGAGGCTCCAGTTTTCTATAAATATAGAAATTTGGTAATTATCACTGTTGCGCCGTAGTAATAAGCGCAGCTGGGGAATACTGCTGCAGTTGTTTCTTTGGCTACAAAGCTAAATTTCAGACTTGCAGGTTCTCTCTGGTTTTCATCTGCTTTTTTATTCTACATGGAATAAAACAGCTTCAGCATATCCGACTTAAATCTGTGCCTGGTCCTTACATCTGGTTGTCAATGACATGTTCCAAGAAGCAGTATGGCTACTTCTGTGCCTTTGGATCAAGCCACAGACATCATTCAGGACCGAATCACTGGCATGTCTAAGCAAAAGATGAAACTGAAAAGAACAGCACTTGACTCCCTCTGCACCCTCTCCTGTTGTAAATTTCCTAGTTGTTACAACAAAAAGCGGGAATTATCTCTTAAGCCTTTCATGCTTTCGTCCTACTTTTGTCTCTCTCCTTTTCTCCTTCCTTCTTTTTTATTTGAGTAATCAAATACCGACAGTGTTTAAACTAAAGGGCAGTATGGAAGAATGTTAACTATGCAACGATAGACAGCTAAACTGAACTAATATTCAGGAGGCTCTAATTGCTTTGAAATTATCTAGACACATAGGCACCTGGTGGCTAACATTCTGAATTGTCACCTGCTAATTAAATGTGAGACATTCACGTACAGACTTCATTTATAGCTTGTAGAGCTCGAACTACCTGACTTGGTAGAAATTGCAATTGTTGTTTGGCTTTTTTAAGAAAAAAGGCTTTTAATTGAGGTGTTTCTTTTTACTTCCTCTCACTTTATATTCTCAGAGCTAAAATGGATCTGTTGTCTTTTGTCTATTCTTTCCAGCATAAGAGGGTCAGATGGCCCATTTTTGGAGTGCATCCTCCATGACCTGATATGATTATTCTTAATATCAGAATTTACATTCTCTATGCATCTTTCTTTGGAAACAAGATGTCCCCAAAAGGTGTTTGGAAGAGTGTCCTTTGTTGCCCCTTTCCACTGGCCTTCCAAGCTGGCTGGCAATGTAGAGGACAGCTGCATTTCATATTGTAGAAGCTATTGTAGATGTATTTCATTCCTCATCCTTTTCTGGTTTTACAACCAAGAAGTAAATATTACATCTTGAATCTGTGCCTTTGATACAGTTTTAATTTTTTGCAAACTACATTGATAGGGAAATCATGTAACAACTATGTCGAAATACCCACTGAACCTTTACTGAATTCCACAGGATTTTCAAGATTTCGAGGTCTATGCAGTACAAAAAGCCAGACCAAATTGTACACTCTTGACAGAAGGCATTGGTTTAATTTCTGTTAAAGGAGACATTTTTGAAACTTGTTCATAGTCTGGCTGTACTTCAGCTTTTGCCAATCTTTCTTCTAACCCTCTATGGCTGTAAAGTACTATATGTGAAACAAATTTTAAGGACCCCATTCTGATTAGTTATTTGGGTTTCTTGGGGGGGGGGTTGTTTATTTTGTCTTGTTTTGTTTTCAGCTCATGCAGAAAGAGAATATGTGATAAAATACAAAATAGAAACAAAAAAAAATAGAGAAGATAGGAAGTAATGTCATAACTTAGTAGAAAAATTGTAGCAAAACTTAGTGCAGGCCCTGTAGGAGAAAAATATTATTTTATTAAAAATGCAACAAAATGAAAATAAATAAACAAATGAAAAACCCCAACCACATTAACTCACATTAACACCCATGCTCACATACTCACAGGCACCAAGATTTTTGTGGTTTAGTATCCTCTTCAGTGTGCAGTGACCAACGATCTTGTACAGTAGTAGTTGGCCCCAGGATGACAGAGGTTCCAAAGAACACCTCATTACCTCCTCAATTTTTCTTAGGTGGGTGACTAGCTTGCCTGTTTTCCATGTGTCTGTGGGACTCTTCAGAGATTAATCTCTCCATCTTGTTCAACCTCTACAGTCCTTCAGAATTTATTCAGTTATTTGTCTGTTGAATCAGATGCTTTGAAAATCAATGCATAAGTATGAGGGGGTTTTGATGGTCACCTGTTCATCTACGTGCTATCAGCACATGCTATTCTCATAGGTTTCGTTTTCTGCTTTTTCTTCCATTGCTTCTATAGCAGAAAAATCCTGTTAATTCTCCCTTCACACCAATATTAATGATTTTACTGCAGTTCCATAGAAATGAAAGTTGCAGAACCAATTTCCCCTCAACTAATCATGTCAACTAATAGATTAAAGTAATCTCTCAAAATGCAATAACTCGTTTCTTGCATGGTTTGTAAGCAAACTGTGCCAATCAGTAAGTATTACTGCCTGGTCAGATGTGACAGCTGAGGAATTTGCATGAACTCATAATGGTACTTGGTTCTCTGATGAGTACACTGATCATTACCAAAGAATATGAAGTCTCTGAAGTGAAGTATGTTTTTACAGCAATGGGTAGATTGTTTTGAGGAAAACAAATAAATAATTAATAATAATAAATATTCCTGAGTGGGATGAAAGGCAGGAAGAACACATATGCCTAGAGATGTGAAAGCACTTTCCATCTCAACTTTCATCTGGGTAGTACAGACTAGGACATACCGTCTGCCTTGTGTCCTGGAAACACAATCCCCATCTCAAGCCTAGGAAAGGTATTTGAGAGCGTTGCAGCACATCTTCTACTTGCTAGGTTTCTTCTCAACTAATTTTTCACTTTTGATTACAGGGCCTTTATTCAGAATTATGGTCATTCTTAACATTTTTGTGTATATTAACTTTATATTGTCTATGTCCTAACATATCTCTCCAGATTTTCAAGGTTTCCTTGAATGACATAACCTTCTTACCTAAAATGCTGATGTAGTATTAGAAATTATTCACATAAATATGTTGTCATTTCTCAAAACTACAGCAGAACTTGGATATTTTATATTTGCTGCAGTTTCATCCAAACTGCAGTTATTACCACATATGAGTAAGGCTGTACGAGGGGGAAGGAGAACATAAATGATGGATGATTACTCTCCATTATAGTGCTGAAAAGCAGCCAGTCACATCTTTCTTGGCTGTAGATCTCTACTTTCAATCTGTGAATAAAAAATATAAGTATGAATGAGAAACACAGAGTTGATCACATCTTGTAAAAGATTTTGTGGGACCATGTGCAATAAGAAGCACACAAATCCTGTTGAAATTGCAAAACTGTAGTCCTTCACTGTAAATCTCCCTTTGAGTACGTGACAAACTGATTAAGGTGCAGCAAGATGTACTCAAAGACCATAAAAGACTAACAGGTAGATGTTTTATAGTCATTCTGTGCATTGTTAGGTATTTTAGTCCCCTAGCACTCTGAACAAAATACTAGCAGGTACATTACAGCACCCAAAAGTAATACAGAAGGAGTTTAGTTTTCTAAATATATGCATAGGTTTTAAATAGGACTTCTGCAGAGATGAGTAAGTAGAGTTTTATACAGGTATGCCACAAAAATGTAATTTTAAATGGGTTTGAATGCATTGGTAATCCATTGGAAAATTTTATACAGTTTGAATATTTTAACACCTATCTTAATTCATAATTAAAAAAATGCTTAATGCAATTGCAAACACTGGGGAAAAAAAAGGTGAATACTCATGAAAATGCATGTGTTACTTCTTATTCTGTATTTTCTCACTTAAATATTGATCATAAGGAAAGAGTTCTCTTCCCTGTCTTTCTTGGTACGATTCCACACTGCCTTAGGTAATCACTGTCTTGTGTGCAAAGAAGTGGGGCTATGATCCAAATAGTAGCATTTTACATGCAAACTGAAAAGCTATAAGAAATTACAGAGGCTTCAGGCAGTAAAAAATTGGATTCCCGGCCTATGTTGGATTGTACACTGCTGGCTAGTACCCAGTTTTGCAAAGGTAAAAGATGCACAGAAGATTTATAGACAGCTGTTCTGTCAGGCAGTGAAACTTTAACCCCGTACTTCCTCTTGCTCCTCCTGGTTTTCTTATCAACTTATTTCTTGTTTTTACAAACCACAGATCACCCACAGTAAGCATATATAGAGGTTGCCAGAAGACTGCACTTATTTTCCTGGCAAACTTTTGCTAGTAATTATTAAAAAGAAAACCTGTCTCAAGAAAAAAAGTCACCTAAAATAACTAACTGCTGGTGTTAGAAACGTTATAGTTCTGAATGTCTTTCTGCACTGACTCATCCCTTGAAAGTTACACCTGCTTTGGGGATTACTATTCAGAAAGGCACATTGTGTTACCTCGGAAACAGCTGCAACTGCATGTGTATATTTAGATAGAAGGTATTTCACTTCCTTCACATTTCTGTCTGATATGCCATTTACTTTGTATTTAAGCTGCCAATGCAGTCAGTCCTTAGCTGTCACATCTGCTCTCTCTTAGTCTTAAATCTACCCAGCTGCAAAAGATGGTCCTGTAAGGATGCACCTCTGGTGACACTGCCACATTCCTGTTATTTTCAAGATTTCTGCAGGAGAAAGAGCTAAAGAATATTATTAACATATTTAGGACCAGAAATATAAATTCTATGCACCATCTTTAGGGGATTCAATATTTCATTAAGACAGGTCATCTAATAAAATCACACAAGGTGACTTCATTTCCTTTCACTTCACTTCACAATTGAGAACAAGGGTACTTGTCTGTAAGACAGATGCTTGGCAGGAATGAGGTATAGCTAGGTACCAAGGAGACTAAAATTATGGAATCTTATTTTTGTTACTGGAATTGAATTGTTTTGTGACCTTGGGTAAGTCATTTAAATTCTCTGTGCTCTGATTCTTTGTTTCCCGTGTCAACAGAGTTTTGATAGTTGGCTAAATGCTACTGAACTTCAAAAATACTTTGAATTCTTCACACACAGCACATAATATAAATCTGAATTTTTTCACTACCATTATTATTTTTAGTCTGCACTGACCTTTCCCTTGTTAGGGGAAACAGTTGCACTACTGATTTAAAGGCAGTATGTTTCTGCTGTGAGTGAATCTAATATTTCAAGTCATCCTACTTTCTGCACATGAATGGTACTTACTTCAAAAATATGAACTTCATAAAGCTATTATGTAAAAATTAGTGCTTTAAAACAGATAACAAAAGAACTGAGAAAATACATCCATCAATTTCCTGCTACTTTTTTGTCATAATAGACCAGAGAAAGCAGTGAAGAAGAAAAAGATTAAGAAAAAATATATATATATCGTCATACAAGTCTGTTTCCAAACTGGTCTACATTTATTTATTTTTGCATGTAAAATAGTAAAACTGTTGATTGAAATTATGTTTGCTCCTTCATTATTAAACATATGATTTTCTCCTTCCTTAATCTCAGTTTACCTTTTTATTTTTATCTAACAGAATCTCTTGTTTTTCCTCGTTTCTCTTCTAGAGTCCTGTATAGAAAATTACTGCACGTCTTCCGAATTTCCTGCTCTTTTCTGCTTGGTGATATATATAGAGCAGCATCAGTTGTGATAACTGAGTGATGAAGATTCCTGCGTGCAAATATCATGAGGCTATTCCTGCCAGCCTGAGCTGTCTTTTCCCAATTAACTACTGGGTCTTGAGTGACACACAGTATATGAATGATAACAGGTAGTTTCAGATATTCAGCCAGAAATGAGAGAAACTGGAAAAGGTGAAATAAGTTTTGGTAAAGAGAAAAAAAAGTCAGAGTAGCTTAACTAGAACCAGTGATTTTAGAGGTATATACATTTGCAGTGTTTAAGGCACTCTAACTTCTAAAATTTTGTTCCTTGCAATATCTGAATTGTAAATTTCAGATCCAGAATATTGCTTTAAGACCCCAACGAACAAGAATTACATAAAATGGGGTACTACTTCTGTTATCATGTAGGAAAAAAAAAGTCAATATCATAGCATAAATGCATAAATAAATGCCAATAAATAAGGAAAAAGAGATTGCAGGGGAAAAAAAAAGCTATAGCAATAGAGGCTGGTGCTCACCAGCTGTAGGTTGAATGGCATCTTCTTGGATAGTCACTGGGAAACCTAAACTCACAAGTCACAATACTATGTTCTTTCAACAAACCGAAGATTTCAGTATTTCAACATCAGATCAAAAACTGCAAAAATGCACAGCAATAAAGCTGAGATTATCAAGGACATTGACAGTGTCCTAGATTACAGGAAGAATATGAGCATTTGTCAGATGAAACCATCTAGGTAAGGAAACTGAAAACAAATTAAAACTAATTTCCAATGTTTTCTGACAGTCAGTCTTTGATTACTTCCTGACTACTAATTTAATGATATGTAATGATAAGTTCAGTATCTGAGTATGAAATAACATGTAGGCACTTGAAAAATTATCAGTATTGCTAGAGCTACTTTTGAATCTGTACAGTAACCAGTTATCAGTCTCCAAATGCTTTTTGGGAAGAAGAATGAAAGATGGAACACCAAAACAAGAGCAAATTTATTTGTCTAGGCAGTCTTGGTGACATGTAACTTCTGTGTAGTAACAAAAATCAGGGTTGTCATTTTTGACCAATGAAATATTTACGTTTATTCTGACAGCCTTGAAAAATTTAAATGAGTTGAACACATAAAATCTTTCATCATGAGAATTAGGATTTTTGTTTTATGTAATCTCTTTTCCTCTAATCTTTTCAACTTCATTGTTAAAGCCAAAATCATTAGAAATGCTATCCCAGGACCTTTCTTAGAAACATTTTTCTGGCTGTGATGAAAACATTTTTCATGACCATCTCATATCCCTATGGTCATGCTTAAGCATTGTCTTCTAAAGCAGATCACTCTTGTCCTTATATTTTCACACTTAAAAAGAAAGCAATCTTCTCCTTCCACCTTTGTTTTATTATCTATTCTAATATGATTTCATAGGGATTTTTTCATTTTCACAGTCATCCCTACCATGTTTTTTGGTATCTAATTCAGGTAAATTTCATCATTATCAGCTGAGTAATATTGTATACAATATTTTGAGTAAGATCCTGACAATATGTTACAAAATGGGAGCAATATTTTCCTGTCTGTAATGACAGTTCCTTGTTTGATGCACTCCAGGATATTATTATCATTTTCACAGTCATGTCACAGTCATCTTATTACTCACCAATGTACTCAAATCTTCCTTTCCTTTCTTGCATACAATGAATGTAGTTTACATTTGTAAGCTCACATTCTCATTAATGATAAATTATTTATCTTTCCAGTTTGTATTATTTCATTTCATTTCATTTCCATTGCTTTAGCTCCCAAGTTCAGCCAACTCTTCCACTTACTGATCAGCTCTGGATAATACTTTCCACTTTCTAACACTTCCACATTTCAGGGTGCCCACTAGCTTCCTGCATAAAATTCTCTAAAGAAAATATTAAACATATCTACCCCAAGAAAAATGACTGAAGGAAATAACTGTCTGATTTCTTCCCAGTCTGATCTGTTCAATGCAACTTTTGCCACATTCCTGTTGCCTAGCCGTTTCTAAGTTCCAATGAATATAAGTCCACTCCTCCGTAGGGAACTGTATGAAGTGCTTTGTAACTCTAAATAGGATTGGAATGACTTGACTACAATGATCTGATAGATCAGCTGTCAGAAAATATGCATATATGTTTATTTCCAAAAAATATATATGGAGTGAATCTACTGTGCTAGATAATAGTTTCATAACGTACTCAAAGGTCCACAGAGTTCCATGGATTTGGTAACTTTTTTCTCCAAAATATGTTCTAGGTCATTATACACCACTGAGGCCTGTTATGTGCATATATCTGATGTACATACAGTGCTGTGTTCTCTTCATTCAGAGAGCATTTTCATCATTCATTCATTCATAGTACTGGACTTTCAATTTCAAATGATGATTCTTTTAAGGACTAGAATCTTCAAGACAGGGACTAAGGGATTATTCTGACTTTTTTAGAATTTGAAATCTAAGTTTTGTTTACATTTTAGATATCCTTACTTTTGCCATATACTTCTTTTTTTGTCATCGTTTTGTAGGTGGGTTTTTTTTTTTATCATTGGTTGTCATATTTTTTCTGTATAGCAGTTACATTCAAAAAAAGAAAATCTGAGGCAAAACTGTTCCTTTGGCAAATGGAATAGATTAACCTTGATCTTTTCTCCTTTCTGAGCATGTATTAGTATCACTTTTCTTCTGTTTCCTATCCCTGGTGACCCTTTTCTATTTTTATCTTTGTCACTGACAGATGTAATTTTCTTTATAAGGCTCAGCTTAACTGTATTTTGACTATTTTCACTTTGTTTCTGTACTTCCTTGCAATTTTGTCATAGGAAAATTTATTGGAGAGTCTTTTTCTATACTTTGTCATTGTTTTCGTAATAATTGTTTGGACATATATGATGTTGTTTTGTATTGGTTTTCTTTTCATTCAGTAAGGCTTGAGCTTCTTCCATATGAGTGCTTTGAACGAAAGATGGTGCTCAAATTTGCCCTTTTTACAGAAAATAATTCTTTGCTCATTCCGTTCCAATACTTGTGTTCATCATTCAAGCCAATCAACATTGTCAATTAGAAATAAGAGACGAAAAAGTCAGAAGCTAATTTTTGTCATACATTTCAATATCTCAGATTACTTTCTGAGGCTAACTCTTTTATAAATATGCTTTCTGATCTAAAAGAATTTATTTCCCTGCTTTGTTTCAGTATTTGGTCCTGTCCCTGTCCATGTGCAAGAATATTTTGTCCCTAAAGTTATTATGTTATCTATTTTAAAATATATGCCTAGAAAATTGTACTGTTTCAGACCTATTTTACTTGTTACTTCCAGAATTTTACTGAGATTATTACATAGTGAACTTCTGCAATTTCTTATAAGTGAAAGAGAAAAAAGGAATTGAGGAAAAAGGAAGAATTTGGAACTTTTTCAAGAACTGGAGTTAAAGTCTGTCTAAACACATATATAATTTAATGATTACTTTTGACCTGATTTGAACATAACTGATAGAAGTTTTGAAAGTTGAGCACCGTAGGATATTAAATATCAGAAAGGTTTTATGGCTGACCTTAACTTGAATTATCTTTGCTTAGTCAACAATCTTCTTTTGTTTCCAATGCTATAAGAAAAATGCTGAATTGACAGTCCATTAACATCTCAAGCTTTCTTGTTCTTGCTCTGTGATGGCTAATACAGCTGGTATGACTAGAAAAAAAGGGCCTGAAGGAAACGTTTGGTAATCAGATGGACAGCAAGAGGGTATTTTACTCTGTGTGTTGTTCTAGTTCTTTTTGTCTTTATTGAGATTGCTGAAAAAAAAGTTAAATTAATGGTCAGCAGTTATGTGAGGACTTACACTATTTGACCTAGTTTCAAAACACAATTCATTTGACATAGGCTCCCTGATTGCCACCCGAGTGTAATGTAATGTCTTTCAAATATTATTGACTAGCAACTCCTTCTTACTCACAACTCACTTCATATAGGTATGAGGTTTTTCTTCCTAATTCACTATTAACTTCCTGAGGCATGAAGTACATTTTCTTACTCCATCCTTACTTTATACAGTGCCACAACTTCTTGAAAGCTTTTCTTTTAGAATTCATAGAATACACGTGCAGAAGAAGAAGACATAAGGCAGTGTATTGGTTTTATGTCTTTTGCCTGCCTTTTATAAAAAGAGGAAAAATTCTGACCACATGTAAAAAGTGGTAGAAAATTTTGTTGCAGATGGATCTAGAAGGCGGCACTACAAGAAGCACTGATTACAAAAGCCATTCCTGCAATCTAATTTTGCAACTCAAATAGTGAGAATGCCTGGTATATCTTAACCTTTTAGGGATTGAGAGGTTGTATAACAAAACCGATTTATTAAAGGAGAAAAGAAGTGAAGGGGATTAAGGAGAGGAGAACTAACAGAAAAAAGTGAAGGAGTATGGTTTTAACAGAAGTTTGTAAAATCATGTGAAAAGTCATTTATTTTTCAAGCTCCCAGCATGCCTAACCTCCGTAAGACTGGTGTACTACCACTGCTAATTGACCTTTAAATTTTATGCTAATATTATATTTTATATACTTTTTAGAAATAGAAGAAGGTTGATTTTCTTGCAGAATATAATTTATATATTTATTCTTCCATGTTCAGTTACATTTTCTGAAGTGCTCTAAGTTTAATAATTCATACTTAACAGCTCTCTGATGAATACACTCAGTTGTAAACAAGATGTTCTGTTTCTAAGCTGGTTAAAGTTGCATCCTTTTAGTCTAACATCATTTCGTTCTTGTACACACTGAGTCTTCTGCCTGTTAGGTGTAAATAACATGTCTCTGTGTCCTTGGACAATATGTATAAAACCCGTTACATTTGCTGTCTGTCTTGTAACGCAAAAATCAGTAGGCTCTTACTTATAGAAAAAGCATTTAAAAAACAAAAAGAATAAGTTGTTTCAGGAGCTATTACAGCTTTATCCTAAGCCCAGGTAATTTGCTAATCTTCTAAACACGAGATACTCTGATTTATACTGCAGTTCATACTGTCAAAAAATTAGATTTTATAAAAGACTAAATAGTAAAAAGAAGAGCCTTATTGATGTATGGTTCTTCATCCAACATGTGGAGTGCATTGGTTTAATTCTGTCTGGATGCCAGGTGCCCACCAAAGCCTCTCTATCGCTCACTTCCAAAACTGGACAGAGGACAGAAAATATAGGAAGAAGTTCATGAGTTAAGGACTGAGATTCACTCACTGGTTACAGTCATGGGCAAAGCAGAATCAGCTTGGGGATATTAATGGAATTTATTACCAACAAAATCAGAGCAGGATAATGAGAAATAAAGCAAATCATAAAAACACCTGTCCCACACCCCTCTCTCCTTCCCAGCTCTACTTCCTCCCACCCAGGGGTGCAGGGAAACAGGAAATGGAGGTTATGGTCAGTTCATCACATGTTGTTTCTGCCTCTGCTTGGGGAAAGGAATTTTTCTCCATAAACTACTCCAGTGTAACTTCTCACAGGCTACACTTCTTCATGAACTATCAGGAGTGGGTCCCTTTCCACAGGCTGCAGGGGAAACTCCGGCACCTGGAGCACCTCCTCCCCCTCCTTCTCCAATGATCTCGGTGTCTACACAGTTGCTCCTCTCACATATTCTCAGCCTGCTCTCCTCTGGCCACAATTACGTCTGCACAATAACTTGTTTTTCCTTCTAAATATATTATCACAGAGGCATTATCACCATTTCTGATTGGCTTGGCCAATCCATCTGATGGCACATCCATCTTGGAGCCAGCTGCCATTGGCTCTGACGGACATAGAGGAAGCTTCTGGCAGCTTCTCACAGAAGCAACCGCTGTAGGCCCCCTGCTACTAAAACCTGGCCAAGCAAACCCAATACATAGAGAAAGAAGGCATAGATAATCAGAAGTTTTAAAAGACTTCCTTTTTAAATGCCAAAGGTTCCCAAGAATAACTTAGGAGACTTTCTAAAGAATTAAGCTTACATAATTTTAATGGGAATTGTGCAGATAAAGGTGCATATGATGCTTTGGTTATCTGTAGATGAAAGACTGGTAAGATCACTTTCAACACAATTGGAAAACATAGAACGATGAAACTTATATATGACCCTTTTTTCTCCTATAACTAGATTCCCTAAGGTGAAGACTTTTGTCACATTCCATTGTCTGAAGGATGTTGTCCTCAGACGTCTGGTCTCGGGGGAATTTGGAAGATGAGAGTACAGCTCTGATCATGGCCCTTAAGAGGTCTCTAGCTGCAACACTGTCATTGGTCATGTGCCTAAATACCTCTAAAATCCTGAACCGGCCTCATTCTGAGGTTGAATATGCTAAAAACCATGTTGTTCTCTGGGTCAGTTCACTGCTGCTCTAGTACCAAATATAGTACCAAATAATTGCCACTATATTGCACAAATTCTGAGCTACTGCAAGGCAAATAAAACAACTACTGTAGTTAAAAACAATCGTCTTTGAGAACTTTGAACTCATGTCTTATGCTTCTCTGTGTTTTGTTTTTTTTTCTCTTAAGCGTGTTGAAATCAGACAGTAAAACACATGTTCTGCGAGATCCCACTTAATTCAGAAAATAGTTTTGCTGTCAGAGTATTGGCATCCTTTTTAATTCAGTCAGAAAAAATATAAGCAGTCCAGATTTATTGGCCTGAATCCTGATGAATTATTTCACACATTAGTTTTAGACAGCATGGTCATCTTTAAATCTAATAATGTTTAAACTTTTTCTGTATCAATTGGTTTATATAACTTCCATACACCAACAAATTACAGAGATAAAGTGATAGACCAAAACCTGTTTCAACCTGTATCAACCTGAGGCTGATGATAAGAGCTTACCTGAACTGCCTCCACCTGGGTTTTCTAACAGAGCAGTGATTTTGCTTTTCTAACCTGATGATTCCTTAGGCACATGGCAGATATCATTTGGCAAGGTAGTCTGTTCAAGGCCATTGGCTTTTCTCACACATTGCTTTGCCAATAAAACTTGCTAGTGAGGGAGCTTTTAATTTCTTTAATTTCTAATTTCCAAAGAAAGGACAGATTTTCAAACTTACAAAGCCATTGGGTTTTCTTATGATTGAGTGGCAAGCAAGACAAATTAATTATCCCTCCTCAGATGGAGCTTCCATGTCAATAAAATTTTTATTTTTTAGTCTCATATTAGTTAAACCATAAGGTTTTAAAGATAGATGTTTTACTTAAGGATTGGGTATTAACAAGCTTCAGCTGTTGAAGTAAGTTAGCTGAGGAGAAATTACATTCTCAAAACCTTTCTGGTTACTTGCAAATATGTCTTCTTTCACATTAAAACATCAATCAAGTATTTGTCTGTACCTCCTTGTAAATGCTCAATGGAAGGCTATGAAGCTTCCTTTTACCTCAGTACAAAGTATTCTAGTTCTCCCAAATATTTGTATGCCACTGTTTCATTACAGATTTGAGAGAATTCTTACTTCAAAGACAGAATGACTAAGCAAATTAATTTAATTTCTCTTTCTTTGAAACTGTATGAATCATAAAATGTATGAAATTAAAGTATGGGAAGCCATTTTGTGGTTTTTGGCTTTTTTTTTCCTACAGCATTCCACCACACTGGTATGACTATCACATTGCATTTGTATGACTTCCTAATGCCAAATAATTTTCAGGACTGCTTGTTCTTTTCTGATGCTTCCTTGCCATCCTATATATAGCACTGAAATTACATTGTAGCTGTCATTGGCTAGGGAATAGTTTACTCCAGACTTATGGCAGGAATCAAATAAACTAACAAAAAAACCAATCAAACAGTTACATGAACATTGCCATATTATTTTCATTCTCCAAAATATTGAAAGTACTCTGTTCCTCTTCAGGTCTTTTTATCAACAGATGACAAAGATGGATTAATCAGTGCCACAGATCAGATCACTGACAAACCTGAGCAGATAACTTGATATTCTGATTCCAAGACCAACAATGTCTGTTTTTGACAGCATCACTGTCTTAGTGGTAAGAGTAACGTTAGTATTACTGTTCTGTATTTAAGGTTTAATCACTATCTGTGATCAGTGGTATGAAGAACCATCCAGAGAAAATTCACAAAGCTACAACTCCCTTTGAGGAAATAACAGCTAGAGAAAGTGATGAGCAGTGGAAGGATGAAGAGTGAAGCAGCAAGACATTGTCATTCATTGTAGGGAAAAGACTGGGGAAAAAATTTAAGAAAACAGGGAAGTTATAAGGGTACGGAAATTATAGGGGGGAAATGCAGTTGCTGCTTCTTGGATGGAATATGGTCAACATGCCCGACTTCCCACACACAATATATGCTAAGGGAGGGGTGAAACTGAGAGTGAAGCAGAGTGGAGAAACGATGACCAAGCTCCGTTGAAATCCTTGCAGAGAAGGGAATTCAGTGATACTTTTTAGCTGATAAGTCACATATTAGCTGCCTACCAAGGGAGATAAGAAGAGATGTCTTGCTGTTGAGCTAGAAACCAGGGTGAAATCACTCTCCTCAGATATAATACTGATGCCCATCTCCATCCCAAGGTTACTTCAGATGTAATACTGATCCACACCTCCATCCAAAAGCTACCTGCCTCCAAGGTATGAGCAACCCTCTCTGAGCATGATGTATGTATGCCTAGAGTCACTCAAGCTCCACTAGACACAAAGAAATATTATAAAAGTAAGTTAAGAATGGGGAGAAGTTAGGAAAGACTCCATGATATCTTCTGGGATCATTGACAAGCTGAACATGTCCTCTCCCCCATGTGAACATCTATCAGATAGGAATCATACTCTATGCACACTGAATTATTATCTCTAGCTAGCTTTTGTTATGGATTAGAGCTTATCCATATATTGCTTTGAGTAAGTTTTTGCAGTCAATTACTATCACCAGCAGCCTTTGGACCTTAACCTGTCACAATTTTCCATTATACTAATAGTGTTATTCTGTAAACTGTTTGTGTGAGTCCTTCAAGGGCGCTGGCAGTCGCCAGCAGTGGGTAACGCACACAACCATGGGGACCTGGGAGGGGGTCTCTCTTATGCTACTGGTGTGTCCGCTTGAACAAGTTAGTTGAACTGCCCTCCGTTCCAGTGGACTGCTCTGTGGAGAGTCCCCACAATGAGATACTGACAAACTGATCGGGCACAGGTGTCTTGGCTTTCCTGAGGTCCTGACACACAAGTCAAGCACAAGGGGTTTGAGGAAATCTTCTCTTTCATGTGACATTCAGCATGGCCTCCCCATACCATCATTCTTATCTCTATTGTAGGTGAGGCCAGACTGCCAGACTGCCAGACTGCCAGACTGCCAGACTGCCAGACGGCCAGTCGGCCACGGCTTTGGTCTGTATTTGCTTTACCTCTTCATGAATGCAAAACTGACCAGAAGGCAACATAAACCTTTTCAGTTTCTGAAGTTGTGTTTTTTGTAGTACACAAAGCCCAAACTAAAGTAAGACAACTCTTAATACAGACGATGATAATTGGCTAAATTAGACAGATTAGAATGAATGCCATTGACAGTTGTCTCCTGTGCTTCTATACTGCTTTCAGTTGTAGACAATTGGATTTTCATACATATTCATTACAGGTGTTAAATTTGAAGAGCTTGCCCTTTCTGTCTTCTCTGAATATATCTACCCATTCCCAGAAGGACAAGAATTATGGATTGTTGGTTACCTCTGCTTATTTCCAAGGAACAGTGGCTTTTGAATATTTAAATAACTCCACATTTCATAGTAGGTATTTGAATTTAAATTCCTTCATGGGAGTGCTTTGTGCATGAGCCAAGTTGGCCTACATTAATCTCTGAGTCCCAATAAAGTATATTGACCTATGCTAAGCTACAGTAAAAAAATATGTCATACATACTGTATTAACCTATTTTTCATGATCGGCTGTTACAAAGTATCAATTTTTCATATTATTTTATTATGTTATCATATACTAACTTACACTGAAACATAAATCAAGTCACAAACTACTAGAAATTGAAGGGGGAAAAAACATGAACAAATATCCAGACAGAATCAATAGCTGCATGAATAGGTTGTACGTCCTATGAGAGCTCTATTCATGTGTTCCTCACACATAAAACAGGAAAACTTGATGTCTTGACCAATTGAAAATTTCTTATAAAGTTTATCACTTAGGTGTTTAATCTCTCCCCTTAAAACCTCTTTCCTTATATTTGAATGAGGTGAGGCCAGGTTAAGCATTGCAGACTGTTGGAAGATATTGTTCCATAGGATGGAAATATTATTACCTCAAAGGAAATTGTATTCTGGTAGCATCTGGTAAAACACAATTTTTTCATCATTAGGTCATCTATGAAACACTAAAAACACCAGAAAAAGCTTGATATTTTTAACCTGTCATTTTGTTGCTACAGCCCTTTTCTCTGTTAACAAAACCTCAAGAATCAGCAAGACAACATATTTGAATACAAGAAGATTATGGTTAATTTGGATTATACCTACAGTCATAGGAGTCAGTAAAGCTACATATGGTCCTGCAGTCTGAGGAAAGTATAATAATTTAATTTTGATAGCCTGGAAATTCTGTGTGTTCTTTATTTTAAGGAGAAACCATTGTTTGTGTTTTGCTTTGGTTTTGGTTTCTTGTCCAGGCAGTATTTTACCATTGGTACTTCATCAAATGTAAACCTTTCCTAACAATCTCTGTATTTAGCACGTGCACAGAAATTATCTTTATAAGCAAGGGTACTATTCACTGCAGCAAGATTATGTGTACTATGCTGATAGTTAGTAAGTAGCTTATGCCATTAAAAACACCCTATTAAGCTACTTAGATTACCAATAAAAGAAAGAGATTGTGTCTTCCAAAAGGAGAAAGTCAGTAGAAGAGATTAGGCAAAAAGAGAAGGTATTCAGCTCAAAGCAACAATCTCCCATCTTGACGATGTAAGTGATCATTTATCTGTCTCCCCTAACAATGTATAAGTCTTGACACGTCTTGAAAGCCATAGGGAGATCTGCCAAGCACTTCAATATGATCAAGATTTTGCCCAGCATTTTGCAGGTGAATCAGTAAACACTTCTTTTTCCATAAAATTTCAACAGTCTGATGACAATAATAAAGGATATTCTGATCATTAAGGAAATAGAAGGACATTAAAATTCAGACTGAATATTCTTGTTAGACTCACATTGTCTAATGTGGCTTGAATATCTGGCTCAATATAACACTATCTTAATTTATTAGTAGTTAGCCTCAAAGAGAGGAAAAGCTATCTGCGTTTGAGGAATACTAAGGCAGAGCAGTAATTAAAATGCTGCATTAAATGTCAGTGCACATAGGGGCATTTTGTACTTGGGCTGTTTTACTTTGCAATTTTTC
Source organism: Ifrita kowaldi (assembly GCA_013398055.1). Taxonomy (NCBI): domain Eukaryota; kingdom Metazoa; phylum Chordata; class Aves; order Passeriformes; family Cinclosomatidae; genus Ifrita; species Ifrita kowaldi. The sequence continues at coordinate 246,729 of VZRS01012640.1, forward strand.
CTTCTTTTTCTGTGCATCAAGATCACGATATAAATAATAACGATGAAACTGATTTACAGGTAAAAAACCTTGACAATTCTAAAATACAATTTCATAAAATGTATAAAAATTGCTGATAGTAGTACCAGAATATTATAAAGATTTAAAATTAAATCCATGTGATGATTTGAATGGTATTAATGGCAGCTAAACCATGGAATTTGTGAGCTTTTGTTTCAAGAAAATGACAGATTAGTTTCACTGCAGTCTGTTGATCCTGTATTTACCTTTTTCTTCTTAGTTTCTTGACACCAAAGAGAGGGAACACCTCAGGACTCTCTTTTGTGCTATTAACAGTACACAAAAAGGTGGGTTTGGAGTCAAAATAGAAAAAAAAAGTCAGGATATACATGGCCAGTATGGTTTTGACCAAAGAAAAGGAAAACCAAAAAATTCAATGAAAAAGGTCAGCTCATTCAAACATAACCATTTAGCAAGAATACCAATTTTAACATTAACGAAAACATAATTAAACCATCAAACCTCACCCCCACAAAACCCCCAAACCACATGAACTTCACAGGTCTCAGGCAGAATGACCTAGGCAGTCAAGACATATTCAGACAAAAATATTTGAATGGAATGACAAGGTAAATGGTCTTTTAGCCTATGTGAAGAAGAGACAGGATCTAATTGCCTACTGTATTCAACTTAGACTCAACATGATTTTACTTTGGTGTACAATGAAAAGAAATTCTGACTTTGACCAAGATACTGTTGAATAGAAGGAGAAAGTAAAATCCTTGATTTTTTTCAGTAGTGGTTCAGCGTTCAGCTTGCTGTTATGCTGCACAACAGCCTTATGACCTCAGTTAATCATCCAAATATTAAACTCCATTTAACTTTACACCATTTCTAGGATTAGGAATTTCAATCTGATACCATCTCTTAAAAAAAATCATGGAAATCACATGCAACACTTCTTGCAACACTTCTAACGACTTTTAAACTACTTTGGGTCAAAATATGAAACCAATTTGCTTTCATTGTGGGGGCAATATTAAAAGTTTTGCCTGAGTCTGAATTATATTTTTCTACCTCAGTCATTGATGGGAGTAAACAAAGTTTTCAAGAGTAGGATTACTTTTTTCCAGATACTCCCTGATTAAAAAAAGGTATTTTAAAAGAAATGGTTTGGGGGTGGAATGTTTAAATGTACATATAATTTTAGAAAATCTGTGTTCATATATGAAGACTGTATGTAAAACACCACTGTGGCTTCAAATGAGATTTTCTGGTGATTTCCAGAATATTCTCATGCTGATTTCTTCTTTCATTGTGTTTGATTATATATATAAGGCTTCATATAAAGATTCCATTACAATCCTGTGTTATATAATGATGAGGTAAATCAAGATTTTTCAACCAATATATTTCTGTATGCAATTGTGTGGTCTAATGTATGCAGATTTTATGTACCACAGGGAAAGATTTTTTTCTTTCTTTTGTGAGAAAATGTAAATTATAGCAACAAAGTACAGCCTGTCATATGTAGATCTTTTTTTCATTACCTTATTCTAGAAAATAGATCATACTGAGATTCCCCTAGTTCAAAGAACAACAGTCAAGGAAGAAATCTATAAAAAAAACCCCAGTGAACAATAAAACATATTTTTAGCTGCATTAAAAATTAACTGTGGAAGAATTCTTGGTGTAGAAGAAATCATTCTAGGGTGAAAATATCTTAGGATGTATCTGGAAAACTTAGATGTAGATCTGGCAAACTTAGGGATGCCATAATTAAGACAGCAACTTGTAGAGCTCTTGGTATCTTGTAGACTTTCCCATTTCTGTCAAACAAATAAAGTAACATTTCTATCTTTAGCAATTCACTTTTAGAGTCACAGACCAATAAAAATATGCTTGACCCCTTCTGTGACTAATGAGGTGAATACAATTATGTCTCAAAGCAGTATTACTCTACATAGATTCTAAAGTAGACAAAAATTCTATATATAAAAAATTAAAATCAGTCACATGACAGATTGCAATCAAGAATTTAATACTAGATTTGATATAGTTAATTGTGTTCAACTTTCAACTCTTTAAGGATCTTAAAAGTCAATGTAACTGTATGCTTTATAGTGTATTTATTTCCTTTTCAGAATGACAAACTACGACTTTTCTTTATATCATACAAGTGTATTTGTCCATAAAAATAAGATGCTGCCATTTTATATTTCATAACATGCTTTCATCCAAAAATCTCTTAAAGAAAAAAGGATAGGAAATATTTTTTATTAATTATTGCTAGCACCTGAAGGGTAAACAGGAAAAATAATTGAGAAAACACCCTAACTGAAAAGGAACATTGTGATGAATCCTCCCATTCCCTTTCAAAATCACAAATAAAAGAATGAGTAAAAAGGAAGTTGGGTTGTTTTCTCTGTTAATTCTTAGAGAGAAGGAGAAGCTTGAGTTGATGGCATCAAATTTCAGTGATTGTATTAAGCAGCCATCAGAACTAGGAGGCTTAGTAAGGCCTGTGCTATGTCTTAGTGGGAATATAACCTAGAGTAAGTACACTAAGTTTACTCTTTTGAATAAGAAATGTAAGCCAGAATGTCCGTTGTTTGACTCTGTTGAATTCAGTAGATTTCATACTGGTCAAAACAGAGTAAGAAGTCTTTACCTTAAGTCTTCTTCAAACAGCATAATTTTATGTAGGGGTACTTTAGTAGCCCTCTTGAAACTGTGCACTTTTCAAGATTCTTGGAAATCTCAATTTAAAATATAACTATTCAACTGGCATATGGTGGAAGGAAAAACATGTTATTCCACTGTAAGATGGGAGTGATTGCAATGTTTTATATATTTTTTTATCTAGGATTTGCGGCCTCTAGTTAGATACTGAAGCTCTTCAGAAAGTTAAATAAATAAATATGATTGGAAGTCTTTTTAAAGGGCTGTTTTAATTAATTTGCCCAAATAATTTCATTACCTTTCCAGGACAGAGAAAATATTTCTTACATTTAGTCAGTAGAATATACTTTATGCCATCCAGCTACGCAACATAAATACGACTCAGAGAAAGAATTTGAATCAGATTACAAACTGTGAAAACCTATAGTCAAGGTAATTTTTAGTGAGCATTGTATAGTATGTGTATTATGCACATCCTTATGTATACGCTATAGTAATGCCATCAAACCTAATGGATTTCCACCTTTCTTTCTTACTGCAACAATACAAGCAGTAGGGAAGCATGTAGAATGTAACAGCAAACTTAACTAAATTAGAACTGTGCAACAGAAAACATACATATGCAAGAGTTTTTATGGTACCAGAATAAAGCATATTTTTTACCGTAGAAAGCACACCAAAAAACCCCCCACCCTAACATAGTTTCCTAATAGAGGAGCTTTTTGGGTTTTTTACAGATACAGAAGGTGGAAAAGCAAGGAAATTGGGCTGTTTACTCTAAACCACGTTTAAATCTCCTGTGAATGTTATGTGCTAAAATCAGCATTTTTGACATCTTAATCCAGATGCATGAATAATCTTCCCACAAACAACAAGGAGATTAATGAAAAACTGTTCTCTCAGAACCTTGCTGATTTAATACCTGCTTAAATTCTGCAGCATATCTTGCTCTCATTAAACTGTATACACGTGGCTCTTTTTTTTCATTCTGTTTTTTAATTTTTTATTGAAAATCTTACATGTATGACTAAAAGTCATGGACGATATCTTTCAGTTCCATTACAAAATCCGTCATATATATATATATATGCCTATATATATATATTTAATACAACTAGAAGCAAATCTACTGAATTATGAAACAATGATTGTCTATTAAAATGTAACTCAAATTAAGTATGTTGTAGATGATTAAAATTATTTTTCTTCTCTGATGGAGCTGAAGGCCACTTTCACATAGTTAATTGATAATGCTGGGCTGCAAAAATTACAAAGCCTTAATGATAATTTCCCATCCCCCAGCCTCACATCACTCATACATTAGGATTTCAGTAAGAGGATCCTTCTCTCAGAAAGAAGTACTTTAAGAGTGAGCACCATCCTCTGTGGAGTACCTTCTATTAACAAACACAGTTCTGCAAACAATTCTGTGTACCTCTCAGTAATTGCAGGCAGGTCAAGTCATTTCAAGTTAGGTACAAGCAAAAATTTTGCAGGAACAGACTCTAATTTAGAAACTCATCTACGTTTTATCTAAAACAAAAAAATAAATCTGAAATAATACTTAAACCCACTATTTTACTTGAATATATGCCTTATTATCTAGTAATAAATCATGAAAGATGAAGTATAAATATTGCCAGAATCATAAAAAAGTTGTCTTATTCTAAGAAATCCTACTTCAAAACCATACAGTATATTAACCAATAGTTGTCCTTCTGTTTTGGCACTCCTGAACCAGCATAGAAATTATGTGTAATGAGTTAACACCTTGGGGAAAAAATACTTATGTGCAGCAAGATCTAAAGACAACTTCTGAAGTTAATTGTATTACATTTTTTAACACAAGAAAGAAATTTAAAAATCTTTTACTGTGATTCATCAGCAGCAAAAGAGAAGGGGAAGAAGAAAAGCAAGGTGTTTACAGTCTTTGAAGCATACAGCGTGTTTAACCTTGAAAACTAAATCTTGCCTTAAAGACACTCCCAGCTACCTCTGCAGTCTTCTTTCAAAAAATTTGATGTACAAATATTTTCTTTAAATGTCTCAGACTTTGTAATGGCTCAGAAGAACAACTGCACATCCTTGGAGCTGCTCTCCTTTCTGCAGGATGACTGGTGGGTGGCATTGTTTACTGTAATTTCTCCGCTTCCATGCTTCATTTCCTACATTTATCTGAGACTGGAGAAAAATCAGCATGTTCTGACAAGTCTAAAACCATGAGGCAGTAAAATGGACCTGAATTTAGTGGAGATTGGAGCTCCAAAATAAATATCATACTTTATGTCAAACAATAATAAAAAAGGATAAATTCTCCTGTACAAATCAGAAGAGAGAATAAAAAAATAGCAAATAGATAGCAACACCTTTTCTATACCTACCACAAAACTTCCCAGGCATAAGACTATACCTCCGTATTTCTCAATTTATGTGGATTTTAAGCTACTTCATAAGTTGATGACAAACACTGTGGAATTTCTCAGTACAAACAATAATTTCTCAAAAACTACCCAGAAAATTACAGACTTCTAATTAAATAGCTCTGAGAAGAAACGGAGAAACACAAAAAAATACTTCCTGGGTTTTTGTTTGTTTTCGTCAGTCCTTCTGCTTTTGTTCTAGTAAGCTGTATGCACACTGTAAAGAAAATTTGCTAAAAAACCTCTTGCATGTGTAAATGCCATGTATTGTAATATTTTATCGAGTTACATATTTGAAATTTTATTTCTTCTTAAACCAGAGACTCTGTATTCTCCATATAGCAATACTGTGAAGGCATCTACAGAGTATCACCAGCTCGCTGAAGTGACGGCATACTCTTGAAAGTGAGTTGCCTCTGCAGGTATTTGAGGGTTGCTATCTATTTGAACGTGGCTGAGCATTTCATTTTATCAAAAATGCCACCAAATGCTCATATTCTGTGTGGTCAGTGCAGTTCCTAGGACAAGTCTAATGAAGATATGTTCCACCAAGGCAAAAAAAAAAAACAACCTAAAATTTTAAAAATGGAGAAATATTTACAGCTTTCCTCAGTCTGTAAGGTTGAGTTTTCTGTTTTAATATTCTTCAGTGCATTTTCAGAGAAAGGTTCCAAGGCTAGGAGTATAAGCAGTCTGGTCCGGTTCCATACATATCTGCAAGCCTTTTGAAACGAGGGCCCCAGTCACTGAGGTAATCGTAGTTCTGGTCAGAGTTTGAGCTGATGGAATCTAAAGAACTGAGCGACTCTGCCACCGAGCCGTTCCCCTCAAACGCGTATGTCTGCAGGGAGTCGTAGGGTGGCGCGCAGGGGTCCACGTCAGCTTCCTTTAGTCTTTCCCAGATAAATTCCCTAAAAATGACATTATCTGGGATACTTTTAAAAGTTGGTCTGCTCAAGAACTGAATCTCAGGTGTCACATCCCGTCTGGTCTTTGTGTCTCGCATGATGTTGAGGTTCCTCAAGGCAGCCATATCAAAAGCCTCTGTGTCTTCTTCTCCACCACCCTCATCATCGTACCTGACAATGTTTTCTCTGATATCTCTCTCTTCATCAAAAATGAGGGGCTCTTTTTTCCGTCGCCTCATGGTGACAATCAGCAAGACAAGAACTGGAACAAAGAAAAGCTAGAGTTTTAGCAGTGCTGAAGTTTTCTCATATTTTTCCTAATATTGGAAGTACTCATTAATTTATATGGCAAAGACCCAAGGAAATAGCAAGAAATTTATGCAATTTGATGTGAAACCTAGCAGGTTCTGAAATAACTTTTAAGCCATAAACTTTTTAGACCCTAAAGAATCTATTTCCCAAATCATTCAGGATTAGCATCTTCATCTCTAATTCTATATCCCACATTGTCTGCTAAACATAAATTTCAATACTGGTTCAGTCTGATTATGACAATCTCACAGCCAAGAAATTACAATAATAATAATAATAATAAAAAAAGACCTTTTCCTGAACTCTTAAATGCCCAAGTGATAAAAGCACATTCGTAAATTAACTGAATAAAATTTAAAAACTACAGTTCGGGAAGTGACTGAATTAAAATGTATGACCAATATCTGCTGAACAAAAGCAAAGTTAAAAAATCATAGATTGGAGAGCACTGAATTGTTAAGCAATGTGTAAAACAAAACTGTTAGTTCATGGAATAAAACCACCTCTATATAAGATCTCACTTTCCTGAAAAGTGCAAAGTACTATACTTCAGATTTATGACTTACATCTAATGAGAACTGCTAGGGCTGGAGTTTACTGGATGAACCGGTATTAGAAATGTAATTGGTTATTTAATTTTAATCCTTAAAGTTTCTTTGAGCTTGAAAGCTAATACTAAACTGCAGTGACAGCCAAAAGCACTGCAAGAAACTACCTCAAGGCTCCTCTTGTTCTAATACAGTTTGGTAGAGAAACATCATTGCTGACACAAAAAATATGGAACGAATACTATGGATATTGCATCCATCTGTGAGACATGATGGAGTGTGAATCATCCTCCTAGAAAATGTTTAATACTATACTGTAGCATCTGGATAACATTTGCCGAGTTAATGATACTCTTAGGAAATCACAGACATCAATATGATTGTAAAAATAACAGTACTTTGAAAAGTGTCATTCCACATTTAATTAATCTCTCTCTCTGATTATTTTTAATGTTAAGAATATGTGATTATATGCATTGATAAGGTTTTCAATCTTTAATTACAATGCCAATTAAATGCTGTAGAAACATATGCAAGAGCAAAAGCTAAAAGGTGATATAGATAATATCAAGCTTGAGGTTCCCTAGGTAGTCTCAAAAGTGGCCTCCAAAAATTGCACTATGTAGGACTACCTTTCTTGAAAGCCTTTCTTTTCATGGAGGAATCTTAAAATCAGTATCAATCCTAGCCATTGTGAGGAATGACTTAATATTAGGATCACTTGGCTAGAATAAACCAGTAATTTGTACATGCAACAAAGCTGCATATGTCTATGATATTATGGCACTATTTAGAACTGGCTAAAGCAGGAGATGCATTTCTGCACTATTTTTATCTCCCTTTGGAGCCACGCATATCTAAAAATAAAACTGCAACTAGGTTATTTTCCCCTAAACTTTTTGACAAATATATTAGACGACAATTCTTTCCTCTTTTCTCAGTAGCTACCAAGCGCACATCCAATAATCCATCTACTAATAGATGTCTCATGACTATATTACTACATAATCAGCATCCCCCTTTCACGTTTTTTGCCCCTAGCATCCACCTGATTCATGCTTTATGTATTGAATTCAGAAGCCACTAGTTTGGGGCATTTTGCTTTGAACAATATTTACATAAGCAGTTTAATAATATGAAATATTGACCTTTAAAGTGACATTTGTGAAATTCCAAGACATTGTGATATTTGTATAATACAAATTAAGCTGTAAATTATACAGCAGAGAACATAAAATTGTCATCAGAGACAATTGCACTCCACTCTTAATGTTTTTCCTCATTGTAAAAGATATTTTAAAGTGAAGGGCAAATTACGTTGCTGATAATACAAATATATGTTTAAACCAAGATTTCTATTGACATAAATTCTTCTTAATTATTATTTTAACATTTGCCGCCACATTTTTTATTGCCATATAAGTAAATAGCTAATCATTTACTTTACTCAAGTGTAAATGCATTTTCACTCTACTGTCCCTTTTAGCATGCTGAAAGTTAAAGACCTGCTAATAGGTGTAAAATACAAAACTTAGTAGGAAGGTCTGCCTAAAGGTACAATAAAAATCAGGATACAATGAATGTTTTATACAGTGTTCTTTCTACCTCTCACACTTGCTTGAAGCCAAGAAAAATATGGAGTCTTTCTAAAGGTTAAATATTTTAGCATTTAGATGACTTTATAAGATTATTAATTTCTAGCCTTTCCAACAGCCATGAACAATAAAGTTGAACCTCTAAATGAACAAAGCTTTAGCTGCATTGCAGTAGCTGCAAAGATGAATACAAGCCCTAAACAATTTTCACTGATATCTAAATAAAATGCAAATGGTTTCAAAGTTTTTTCATTTCTCATTAAGTCATGGTGGGTTTTTATTTCCTACATTTATGAAAAAATCAGAGATTAAGTTAGTAATTAGGGACTGGCTGAACTTCTAAAAACCTAATTTCATGATTCTTAGAAAAGAAATAATATGGTGGAAAACCATTAGGCACATATGTATTGCACATTGAGGGCACTAGATTGGCTCCACATGATACGAAAGAGATTAAGTGACAATACAGATTTCATATGTGATGTAACAAATAAAGAAATCAATTGATATTTTAAGCAACTAATTATAAGGACTTAATAACCAGAATTAACAAAGACAGATTTAAACTAACCTTTTAATTCTTCTGATTTACCTGAATTGTTGGAAATATTGATTTCCTTTAATAGGTACAATAGCCGAGAAAAAAATTTCATTTGTTTTTATATTAGCTGTGGTAAAATGCAGTTTTATCCTTGTGTCAGTATAGATTTAACGCTAATGTTCATAGTTTCAGTACACCCAAATCAGCCTTTAAACAAACACCTTTGAATGCAAGAGTGGATTTTTGCTTTGCCATTTTGCAGTGCACTTTCTGGAATTACCATGAAATTTCCATTTTGATACGATCTGGTAATAAATCAGGTTTAGGTCACCTGAACGTATTTCTCTGGTTTAGAACTAATTTTTCCTTTTGTACTCAAGGCAATTGCAACAATTGTGAGGAAGTCATAAAAGTCATGAGACACCCTGAGGGAGAAGGCAACATGCAGAGCTATACAGTAAGGCACAGAGCTAAATCACAAGCACTACCATGCTTTGTATACACTACACCCCTAAGCCAGGAATTCACTATAGCAATAAGCCGCATCAGCTGCGAGCAGATCAGCACACTGGTTTATGCCTTAGGTGTGTCATGATTCATAAAGCTGATGATTGGAGATCCTCAGCCATCTAAACAGCACACTAATAACCTATTTAGTTATACCTTGCAGTTGTCAGTACAGTCAGATAAGTTTTGGGGATTACAGAGGCCAAGACTCGGGAAACTTGAATTTAATTCCCACTTATACCTTCACTTACACCTGTCGTTTAATCAGTTTGGACTGATATTTGCAAAGTGACGCTGACCTTTAAATGCCCACACTGAGTGACCCTAATCAGGTCCCTAACTTTCAGAAAAGAGCTGCTTCATTTCTTATTCAACCACTTTCTGGAATTGTTGTTTTGGGTACTCCCAGTTAAATGTTTTCCCCTAGTTACACATTTATCACTTTTAAAACTGCAAGGCCAAACTCCACACATATTACATAGTCACTTTCTATACACATCATACCTCTTTAGAGAGTTAGATTCTTATGACTAGAACTGTTTCTTCTTGTTTACAAATCACAGTTATGTTTTCTGATTTAATTTGAGTTTTGTGGGTATTGCGATAATCACAACAAATTTGCTGTCTTTCAACTGAAAAAAAATAATTATTTAAAGCTGTATTTTGAAGTTTTATCAATGTATTACTAATTTGTAAACTCCAGTGCCACACCGATAGGAAGCTTTCTTCAGTCCTTCTAAGAAAATAGGTGACACTAATAGATTACAGTCAGAAACATGGAAGACGAAAATAACGAAAAAGGATTGTTCCAATCTAACTTTCCATTGCATCAATACAAAGAAGATACTTAACCTCTCAAATGCGATTAGGTTATCTACAGGTGAATATTCTGTGTGTGTGATTTTATGTAAACACTTTATGTTAAACAGTTGTTACAAAAGCAATTACTCTGTCTGGAAGATGCTAACTGAAAAACAAATTACCTTGAATTAAATTACCATATAATTTTCAAAACAGTTAAAGAAATTCCTACTTAGTTTCCTCAAAATTATGTGCAATCCAAAATTAATCAAATTACTCCTACTTTCATATGCTTTTTATAATTTTTTTAGATTTTTTTCTTTCTGTAAAACTTAGCCATACTGCATAACTGGAAAGCTGTCTTGAATAATTAACAAAGTACTGGAACTTTCTTTTGAAATAAAATCTACAATTTAATCTCCGTCAGTCAGTATGAAGATAGAAAGAAAGAGATTTTGTTTTTAAACATTTTTAACTTTTAAAATTATTTTAATTTGAAGAAAAGTCTATACCATGTTATATGCAATTATCATAAAATAATATGATTTAGTAATGTTCTTCCTTCTTAGGGTCTGTGAAAACATTGTGCTTATCTAAAATTCATTGGTTGCTGAAGTAAAAGTAGTAACACTAAGAAATCCCACTGAGACAATCTGGGCCTTGGTAAAGACAAATGGTTACATGCCAGACAAAGGGATGTATGGGGAAAGAACAAAAAGTATATCATACTAACTATAAGAAAAGAAGAGCTAGTTGAGAATTCAAGACACTGGTGCCAGAATGCACAAATTCATTCCATTTACGCAAATTTCATGCCTTCTCTGCTTCCCAACTGGCACCCGCCTTAAGATGACATTGATCAATGTGACTGAATTTGCACTGGGTGGTAATCTTGGGTCAGAAAAAGATACTGATCCACCTCTTTCCACTGATAAAGTCTTACACAAAAATGTGCACCCCTTGTCCCAGTACACTTGCCAACAGCTGAAGCCTGTTTTTTATGCTGTACTAGTGGATCTTCAGCATTTTTCTCAGAAATGAATGCAAAGAGCAAAAGGGAAAAAGTAAATTCCTAGCAATACCACCATGCAGTTGGGCCCAGAAAATATATTCTAGGAACAAATGAGACAAGAAAGGCTCCGGGACCAGACAAGCCATAACAATTGGCTGGGGTTTCACTGGGCATCAGTGATGCTTAGGTTCTTCTCCCTTGTGGACTCTGGCATGTGGCTGAGAATAAAACAGAATATAGTACCAAAATGCAGTACTCAAAGCCAGGGCTATCATAAAAATGCAGTCTAACCTATACCTGCAGCTCTGAACTGTACTCAAAAGGAACAGTTTAGACTGGAAGTTATGATGGCGCATACAAATGTCTTTTTGGACAAAGAATGTTGATGCCTTCACACAGATGACCTTGGAAACCCAAAATCTTCAACAAATAAAATCAATGGTAATGTGGTAGTATGCAAGATTTTTTTACCTAACTCTTGTTCAGAACACTTTAAAAATGACTGGAATAAAAGCTCAAGTTTCTTGATCTATTGGTTGCATCTGAACTCTGGTGTACTGAGTAGAAAAATCAAGTTATTTGGTGCCAACATGCTGTGTCTCCACTCAATGGTTAACTTGAAATCATACAGCTTCTATTTAAGAAAAGTTTACAAGACCAGGCTGCATGGTACCTACAGCAGTTTCCTATGTAATCTTCAGAAACTCCTTTCTCACGCACAACAGAAATGGTGACATTTCATTTTGGGATCAAATGAATTGCTATGGTTACAGAAATTTTGTTCCTAAGTATATTGGACTAAAGTTTAAAACGGGTGTTTTTTCACTGATACTAATGCCAGTTGATATAAGAGAATATTTTTATATCTTTTTGAACTATAACATTTAGTTTCTTGTCCAAATAAAGTTCACTTGTGTACATAAATTGGCTAGAAATGCTACTAGAAAAATGGTATTTAAAAATGTTCATTAAAACTTTTGGCAATAATTCCCTTCCATTTCGTAAACCCAGGCCTAACCATGTGTTGAGTGAGAATAAAGTCTTATGGTGTTAGATTTTTTTATGTCACAGAGATGGAAAACTTTAGAAATGCCACCTCCTATATATATATATAGCTACTGAGTAAGTTGGTTGAGTTCATTGCAGAGGTAGTGATTTTTATTACTCTGTGAAAAAAGTATGCAACAGGTTTTTCATTTTGGAGTCCTTTAGAAATACTTTAGCAGAAGGAACATTTCCTTCTAATGGTTACCAGTGACATGAATCAGAGTGCTAACAAAGACATATCTATATGTGGTGGAAATACTGCCATGAACAGAAACTTGGACACAAATCTCTTGATTTCACCTATCCAAATTACTTTGGCAACAGTGACAGATAAAACATCACTGAGATTACACCAACATAAGAAGACTGTGGCCTTCTCTCCTCTCCTTTCTTAGACTGGTATGTACAGACAGGGAATAGAAAAATNTCACTGAGATTACACCAACATAAGAAGACTGTGGCCTTCTCTCCTTCCTTAGACTGGTGTGTACAGACAGGGAATAGAAAAATCTCTTAATTGATAACAACACTGATGAAAATTCTTGTGTGCTGAACCCTGGGTACCCTTGTTACCCATATGAATTTTCAGACAATAAGCAAAACTTCACTTTTGCTCACCTGGTCCTTCATCTTTATTTCTTGATTTGACCCTTTACTGTTTAATGACTAGGTATTACATGAGAAATGCTAGGCAAACTAGGATGTTGACACCATTCCACTCTTTTCCACTGCCTTTTATCTAGTTGCAGTTTCACTGCTCAACATAAAATCCAACTGTGTTATCAAAGTAACAAAAGATCACTCTGTAGATGATGTCAATTAATTATGATTCTCATCAGTAAATTACATCTGTTGTATTTTCTGAATGGCTTTTGTTCTATGCAAATCAATAAAAGTTTAAAAACAGTTATGCCTGTGGAAAAGGGACATGCTGATACTGGTTATATGGTGAGTATGCTGAACCAAATGTTTACGTAAAGTGAATTGTCTATCTTTTAAATACTGCATTTGAGGCAAGTAATATTTTTTTCTTTTACTGTAATTTCTTATATCTATCTGGAGGCAGTTTAATATAGAAACAAAGTATGTAAATTGATAATCCCAATCTAAAGGGTTTTCTTGTGCTCATGATACAAAATGCTGTTCTTCCTTGAATACTGTCTGTGCATGTTTAAAGAAATGAGGGTGGAGGGGAATGTTGAAACTTATATGCATATATCTTTTGCTACTATATATTGAATGGTAAATAAGGGTAACAAAGAAGACGTACCTAGCAGTGTCAAGACACAAGCCAATATTGCTATCAGGGCTCCAGTGCTAAGTCCTGCTGGCAAGATATATGCTTCTGCATTGCACGTCTGAGCAACACCATCTGCATCACAATCACAGACCCTGATGGTGAGAGTATTAGTGCTACTAAGTGAAGGTGATCCACTGTCCACTATGAATATTGGCAAGTAGAAAACAGACTGTTCCTGTCTTCGAAACCCATTTCTTTTGGTTAATACTGTCGCAGTATTATCTAGATAAAGGAATAAAAAGACAAATTATAAAATATGTGACTTTTCTAAAACACAAGCCTATAAATACTATAGCCTTCTACTTAAAGACTTCATAAAAACATTCATACTACTTCAACAAGTTTAACTTTCACAGTCATATATTTTTCAAGTTGCAGAGGTAAGATCAACTGAGAAATCACACCCAGCTAACAAGATTTCTATTTTTGACAAAAGAATGTTTCAAAATTGCAGAGGTCCATTTCATTTTAGCTAAGGTCACAGTTTCACACTCTTGATAGACAGCTGAAGATGAAATCATTATTAAAATAAAAAATAAATTACCATTCAGTGATCAGATTAAGTATCTACGTTTCCAGTTAATTTGCAAGCATCTATTTCAATTATTTACAGATACAGGTATCCTATTAATGGAAGCAATGACCATATTAATAGGCGAATAGGTTCTGAAGATCAATGAAATATTTTTTGAATGCAAAAAATAATCCAGTCAGTGCACAAATACAGGTAATTGTGCGTGCTACAGAGACGTGGTTGTTTTCAGATTCTTCTGAGATTCAAGACGGCTATTATAATCAGTCTAAAATGTATAGTTTGACAGTGCTCTGAGCTGTGTGACTAAAAAGCCCATGTGTTCAAGAAGATATGGGCAAAACTCACTGTGTTCAACACAGATTGAGAGCTCCTGAGAGGCAGGGAGCTACATCCCCCAGGATGTATAGATAGAAATGTTGATTCAGTTGATCTCTCTATCTATTTATATATACTTACCTGTCTATTTATAGACAGATATATTGGTAGTCAGTAAAGTTATCTTATTGTGTCATCTATTATGACCTATCTTATGATAGATTATCATCTAGATAATAATAGATTAGATCAATAGATTAGATCATATTATGATCAATCTAGATCATAATAGATTATAGTCTAGTATGACCTATCTATGAGGTTATATCAAGCAAACACCTTGATATAACCTCACATTAAATATGCATAAAATTAACTAATGTTGAATGATGCAACTGCTGCTGTGTCTTGTAACTCCACTGATTTTACAGGCATTACAAAAGTCTGTTATTACTTTTATCACATTGTAAATTCTCTGGAGGAGGGCCTCTCTTTTCATTATGTACTTTACAGTACTCATGATGTCAGATTTCTGAACAGTCTTATTCTAATGCACTTTTATTATTTTGATCATTGCTACTATTAGAGTCTTCTGTTACAAATTGCAAGCTGTTCATATGAAGAAAATTAAGCATTTCATTAATTACATGTAAGGTAAGGCAATAAAGACCTGTGTGAAAGACTTTTATTAGGTCACACATTAGGTCACACATATTACTCAAAGTCTGCCTGTACAAACAGAGGCCTTCAGTGTCCATATGTCTGTTTTTCTTGTTTTTCTAATAGGATGACTTTGTAGCTTTGCCTTAGTACAGATCCATAAAAGAGCAATGCAAGAGCAATACCATGTCTATTTAATTCTGTTTGTTTCAACTAATAAATAAACTGCCTGACTCGTGCCCAGCTGCTGTACTGTGCAGTGCAACTAATGAGGGCAGTAATTAAAGTGTGTTCTCAGATATTTTAACTAACAGAAATGTGATGTCACTGGGAGTCTTTGAGGAAACGGTCATAAGAAGTCTGTACAAATATTATAGGCAGCTTTCATTATCAAAAGCATTCTTCAAAAGCAGATATACTTAGTTACTGAAAACATGTGTCTGTCTAAAAAGAAAAAAAAATCCTCACAAATCACAAAACATCTCTGTTTGCCATGCACTCATTTTATATGCCCTGAGTTTATATTAACAAGACATGAATTCCTGGACATTATTCAGTCACTGCCTCTAGGTAAAATCTAATTTAGATAAAAACCTATAAATACAGGGAAAAAATGTGAAGAGTGACTGATGGGGGAAAAAAAAAAAGAAAGATTTAAAGACTTGATGCTGCTCTGTTTGGCTCAAGGCTTTAAATGATTCAAACAACAGCTTAATTCCTTTGACAAATAGTCTACAGATAAAAATATTTTGCAGGCTGACTGTAGTTTATGTTCTTACCGAAACAGAAGTTTATGTAGGTCATAATAAGCGTACTGCATTGAAATGAAAGGTTCTAGTGGTAAATATTTACCAAATCAAAATTTTCTTACCTTTGTTGTCCTGCAATGTAAAATTGTGGTTATTTGCTGCCTCTGCTGTTAAACTGAAGTAGAACTGATGGCCATTCGGTGGATCATCCTTATCAATTGCACTAATTTTTTGGATCACCTGTTTTGAGATACATCAGGGTTCCATTGAAGCATATGTACATGTACATTACATAACCCCTCCGTTACCTGTCAAAATATCAACCCTCCCCTGAGTTCTGATCATCTTGCATTTTGATTTTCTAATCTCCTAAGCATGTAGAGACACTGTTAAGGTGTGACTCAATTCTTTACTTTACCTGTACCGAATTTATTGGCCAAAGCAATGCTCTGCAGTGCCTGGGAGAAAGTTAGGTCCTGTCATTCAAAAGAGCTTGGAGTAATAAACTACATAGCAGTGAAAGAAGTGTATCTTCTGGATGGCTCTTAGTGTAGCTATCAGTGGCTGCAAGCAATGTTTTAAACCCTCATGAGGAAACTGTGATGCTTTTGAGCATTGGAATTCATGTTTGGTTTGTTTTTTGGTTTTTTTTTAACATAATGAAAACCAGAAAGACACAGCATACGTATATTAATATTTTCTGGAATTTCATTACTAATTTTTTTTAAATTTCATTTTCTAAAATTCTGCCAAAATCTACCTCTAAAGAAAGTGTCACCACTGCTTAATATCCACAAAAATTGGAAACTCCAACTCTCTGGTCCAGTTCTGACCAGAGCACAGGGAAAACAGACAGGTGTAACAATAAGAGCATGCCTAGTCTGTGTTTCTCATGAACACAAGCTGATAATCACAGTGGTTTTGTTCAGAATTTAAATTATGAGGTGATTTTGAAATGTGCGATAAACAACATCTACCACAGGAAGGACAATACACTGGGAGAAGTCACAAAAGTGCAGAGTGTTCCAGGGACTATGTTGGATCCACGCAGGTGCAACATCTACTAGTTTTCTGGAAGTGGGAGGAGAGACTGAGAAAGTACATGTATTTTGTGAGGTCTTCCGCAGTAGAGAGGAAAAGGCCAAATACGAGGGACACCAAGGACAAACAACAGGAGACAGATTTGATTGAGTCTAGGACTACTTGGAAGATATTTGGTTAGTTGAAAATACAGGAATAAAAAATAGGAATATAATCCCCTTGTGAAACTGTGTCCTTAAGGTCCATATCTCCTAGGGGGAATAAAGGTGTGTACTCATTTTCGGACTGGTAGGCCTTTAGTCTCAGAATAACCTTTGTGTTACTGCTTCCTACTTCCCACCACAATTAGGAGTACGTATGCATTCTTAGTATTATCCAAAATTAGATGAGTTAAGCAAAATGTATCCGTTATACAAGTAAGAAAGACAGAGATTTTAACATTACTTTCAACTAGTAATTATTATACCTGCATCTTTCTTACTGTTTGCTTGTACTGTTCACCAAAGCCTCATTTTTACTCTTATAAGCTGATTTTTCTTTATCTTAAATCTGGAAGGTTTTTCATAAGGAATGGCTGTCTTATCTGGTAAAAATAAACATAAAACCTATCAAGACATACCTGACCAGGCTGAGCATTTTCACAGACAGTTGTCTCATACTCCATGGCAAACTCAGGGGCATTGTCATTGATGTCAAGGATAGTGATGGCTACATAGCCTCTCCCAATCTGTGCTGGATTCTCTATAGGAAAAAATCCAACAAAACAATTAAGAGACGATTCCTGCAAGTTATTCTTAAGGTCATTATCTTTTTCATTTGCATTCTTCTTTTGTATATGCATGTCAAATCAATTATAATACCTCCCTCAAATACATAGGAAGCTCTTGTCTTGATTTTCTGGACCAATATTTATGTGTTCCAGCTGCTTCAATTAAACTAAGATTTTACTCTCAGGATAAACTGGAAATCTAACTCACTAATCACAGCACTGAATCATGTCACATGGAAGGATAAGAGCAAGATGATGTAAAATCATCACCAAGCTAGCCAGAACATCACTATTCATCACCGGGAATAGCATGGTTATTATGGGTTAAATGTTTGGGGTTTTTTTCTGAAATTCAAATGGATCTGTCTATTAAGAAGTCAAAACCAGAATTTTTTATCAGCTGTACATAAGTGAAAAGAAGAGAAGGCTGCACTCGGAAGCAAATCCCAAAGTATTTGAAGTGCACACATGACTATTTCAATACTGTCATTAACATGTTGAACACTTTAAATATGAATCCCATCCTTAAACTGATACACATCTCTAGCTAAAATATGAGTATGTTCAGGATCCAATGGCATAATTTAACCTTAAACAGTAATTACATTTTGGACTAAGCATAGGGACATCTGTGAGTGCAATACTTATTTTGCTTCTCTTTTGGAGCAGGGAAAAGAGATGTTATAATCCTTTTTTGCCACAAATGGTGATGTTAGTGCTATAGCAGGACAAAATGAAAAACTGTACAAAACTGCAAATACATGTCTACCTTTTTATAGTGTATTGCAACCAAGTTTTAATAAATATTTTAAGCACCCAAATGTAAATCACAAAGTGGGTTTTTTTGTTTTTTGTTTTTTTTTTTTTATTCCACATGTGAAATACCAGAGAAATAAGCAATTTTGACACCAAATTTTTCTTTTGCCAAACTAAGCCTATTGAAAACCAAGCAGGTATGAACCTAAATTAAAGCAGTACAAGGTTTTGCTTCTGCTCCTAGACTCTCATTTGTGTCAGGTATGCCGTGTGTCTACCTCATCACTTTTGTTGCTACCCAGGAAAATTTTTGCTTTCCATTTTGGGCTTTTAGACCAATGACTTGTGATAACACAAGATAAATTCATAGAGACACTAAATGATAAATGTTAACGTTCAGGTTCAATGTTAAATTAAGCTCACAGAAATCAAGAAGCATTGATTTTTACAACAGCAAGCCAGAGAAATGATAACTCTTTTACTATCACAGCCCAAAAGAGTAGTATTAAGGATGAAATTTGAAGAAATAAATTCTTCAAATATGAAAGCAAAAATACATTGTTCTTCACAGAATGTATTCAAAGCTGAACAAGTTTAGGTTTGAAATGGCATTGGAAGAATTCTTGTACCCTCTTGAAGCATTACATTTTTAAACACTTCATCTTACACCAGAATAAGATACCAGATACCAAATACAAAATAACTTCTACAGTGGTACCTTAAAGTCAGGAAAATAAAACCACATTAGCATTCACATCCCCTTTTCTTCATACCTTCTAAGAATGCTGTGGTTGACCGACAGCAATCAACTCTGAGTGCCCTCACTAAGATGGGGTAACCGCTCTCCCCTATCTTCCACATCACTTTTCCTCTAATGACACTTGGTATGAGACTGCTGACTTAACATATTTCAACTCCCTTTGTACTTTCAGAAGACAAAAGAATATGCAAGTGTCTTGGGGTGACT
>VZRS01012641.1:0-24333 GCA_013398055.1 Ifrita kowaldi
GAACTCCTAAATCTCAGTGGAGTTCAGCAAGTTTTTTAATATAAATAACTTCCTAAATGAAGTTTATCTTATAGTCTATTTAGTCATTGCAAAATGTCTGTTCACAGGTTTGAGATTTTCTTCTGAAATTAATTCACCATTTGAAATTGTATCTGAAATCCTGTTAATTAATTGAAGTGATCTACAGTTCATTCACAAGCTGTTTTTTGGAAAAATCCAGTACCTAAAATTGTGCAGGTTTTGTATAGATTTCTATCCCTAGCTGTTGTGCCTCATTAATTGCTAACACTGGTTTTCAAAGGCAGAATCTATTGCAAATTTAAAATTCACTGTCTGGAAAAAAAAAAAAAAATCACACACCTGCTAAAATTCATGGTAAAATGTAAAGGATGAAATTTTTCCTTTTTCCAAAATTTCAATGGGTACATATGTTCCTGGGAACTCTGGCCTCCAGCTTGCCTCAGGGGAACATGGCAGGGACAATGACAACAACGTCCCAAAACAACAGAGGGCTTGCAAACATCACAGCAAGGGACTAGAGAAATCAACTTGTGGGAAAAGCAGCAGTTTGAGCTTACATCTCTTGACATGAGACACATTTCAGACAGATGTTTTGCATAAATTGAAGAGGTATCCCAAGCAAGGACAATCCTAGCAAATTAATTTGAAACCACAAATGTTGATTGCAAATTGATTAAAGGAATCCCTTAAATTTTTGATATTGCTATAACGTTAATGAGTGGAGGTATCCTGAATTTAGATGGTACATTTCTTTGCACAAATGAAGGATGGTCAGATCCATCCTGCTAAAGCAGTGAATCTCTAAATCCCCCAATATTTGGGATGACAACAATGCAGATACTACAGCACGTGACTGCAGCTGCTGATCTTGAATTTTATTAAGTGACATCTAAGGAGGACAAAATAACTTCCTGCATGTATTTGAAGATCAGAGTTGAAAAAGGTCCGTGTAAATGGTACCTAAATATAACAACATGTCTGTATGGTGCTAAGTAAGTCAGAGAATCCAACAGCAACACAGTGAGGACTCACATAAGCCATATATCTTAAATATATTACAGGCAAGTTCCCTGGTTCAGCTGCTCAGATGGATATAAAATGTGAAGTATAATGAAAAAAAAAAAGAGTTTCTAATAGTGGAATCTACTAAGCCGAGAGACAGAATTGCCAGAAAAGGGGTAGTACCCACAATTTTGAGATGCAGACATTCCGTTTGATGGCTGCTCTGCACAGAAGCAGCTAGAGGGAAGGCGATTTGGTCCTTTCCATGTATAGTTATGACTTTCTAGCAGCCACTGTTAGGGAATAAAAGAAACTTCTGTTTTCCTGAGGGTAAAATAATCTACTCTTTCAAATTCCCTTTCTATGGCAACATCGATGAGTTCCAGAGAATGGGAGAGTGTGTCCTCCACTCCACTTTGTGCCCCGTCTTCAGACAGCTCTTCCCCTGCTCAGCACCTCTTTCTGGTACTTATTGCTTCCTTGTCAATGGCAAACCTACATCTGTCACTGCTGCTGTAGGTTATGGCATCAGGCTGGACTCTGAAATCCATGGAGGCAGGACTGACAACAAGTAATAATTTAAATTAATTGAGATTTCCCTCCTCATTTGGAAACAACTCAGGGAAAACATAAACCTTGTCATGTTTGAAAGACGGC
This sequence comes from Ifrita kowaldi, assembly GCA_013398055.1. Lineage (NCBI taxonomy): Eukaryota > Metazoa > Chordata > Aves > Passeriformes > Cinclosomatidae > Ifrita > Ifrita kowaldi. Next base: position 1,681 of record VZRS01012641.1, read on the forward strand.
TTAATACTACACTCCTAAATGAGACATGACTGAGTCTTAATCCTACAGAGTGAAACTTGACCTGTTTGTATTAATGGTTTATTATTATCTCTGGTATTTCTCCCGCTGCAAATCCTATGTGCATCATTTACATGGGATTTTTAAATGGCAAAGCAAAATCCATTTGGAGAGACAGTTTCCCATTTTAATAACATTTTCACACACATCAGCTAAGTCAGTCACTGTTGCAAGCTCAGCCTCCCTTTTCTGCAGTGATCAAAATTAAATGCCAGCTGATCTGGGAGGCTACAGACTGAGCCAAGCACAGCAAGATGCTGTGGTAGGTACTGATGCTCTCAGTGAATCCCATCACCACTTATTCATGTGTTTAGCAGTAATTCAACACCGTGTTCTTACAGAAATCACAAGATCCTAGTCCAGCAATTTTTCCTAAGGGAGTTTATACTCTGAGACCAGACTTCAAACCCCCTCACAAAGTGCCAAGTTAGAACCTGCCTCCACAGTGGATCAGGTGAAGAAGTGGCCCTGAAGTTGACACAGGAGCTTAGAGATAAAGATGGGAGTTCTTTCCTGTCAGGAACCTAAGAAGCAGATGTCAAATTCAGACTTTGCTCTTGGTTGGACAAACTCAATTATAAAGCTTCTGTTTTTCAAGAAGGAGCAGAATATAACTTCCTTTATTTCTCCTCCACACAGAACAGGTCTCTCCCTGTCTCTGCTGTAAGGAGCTGAATGGAGAACTAGAAACACCAGAGTGCCATCTCCCTAAGTCATGTTCAGCACTGCCTGGCTTAACCACAGCTGGCTAGGGTTCACCTGAAAAAGCCACTGGGGACTCTTAGCACCAGCCTTGTCTTTTAACAGGTAAGGTCCTTCTTCCTAAATACTGTGATCACATATATCATGCTCATTTCCTAAGGATAAGAGCCCACAACACCAACCAATTCAGGAACCTGTGCCATAAAGACCTATGGATTTGGACTGGCAGACAGTATATACATGTTCTTCTGAGGACACCAGAGGAAAACCACCTCACTTGCAGAAGCAGGAAATACTCTCACTTCAGGGGTTCTTCCACAACTACTACCTCCTCTCATCCCACAAGGATATCTGTCTTCTTAATAACCTGAGCCTCAGCCCCTACAGTTCTATAACAGAGGGCATTTGCTGTGAGAGTAATTCTTAAGGGAGGGTCACCCAGAATGTTTTACAGGACTATAAACCATTTCAGAAAAAAAAAAAAAACAGAACCCAAATGTGCAGGATCACTGTATAATAAAAGACCTTTCATTCTCTCTGAGGTATGAAATGGATCAGACGTCACAAGTGTTTTAATTGTGGGTGCATACAGAATTCTTTGTCATCCATTGTGAGCTGCAGTTATAGGTGATCACAGGACATCCAAAAATTGTTGTGGGTGCGAACTGGCACGGTTATAATTCCTATTTGGGCTCAGATTTTGAAAAATTAAATTTTGTTTGCAGGCTGTGAGTGAACAAGGTCATGGGAAGTGGTATTTTATACCTAGTAACTTTTGAATTTTGTGCCAGTTTTGTTGGGAGAGGATTTTGCTCAGTCTCAGTAATCCTGTCTTCAGACAAGAGGCAGAAGAACTAAGGAAATGTGCTACCATGTTTTAGCATTTGTTAGTAACATTATGTGATTGGGACTATTATAGCATCTGAGCTAGTCTTGCTTTGCACCTTGCACAACACATTCATGCTTGAACAAAGAACATACAAAATGCTACTCTTTGGATTTGGCAGCCTGTTATAGGCATTTGGCACAAGCATAAATTTCAGTGTAAAGTGCAAGGCAACAAAGAATTCAATCTCACTCATGCCACAAAGAAAAGAGGAAAAAAAGAAGAGTATTTTGCACTTACCTAATGATAAAATTTTCCAGGTCTGAAGAGCCTTTTTTTTCTAACGTTCCTATCAGCCTTGCTTTAAAATGGAAAGAATGGTAGCTGAAGGCAACTAATAGCTTACAGGGTCAATCTCAGCAGTAGGATTTGAATGAGGAGATGAAAGAAGTCTAAAGGGAATGAAATCCCTAGACACAGAACTATGATCCTTTTGGGAATCATTCCCGTAGGGCCACTTAGCAACAGGCCACCATCCAAGCACAACACCCCTGAGAGCAGAAGAAAAACTTTCTTCTTTGTATCTTGCCCTCTCTGTTGAAAATACTGTTTTCAGCTTATTCCCTGGGGAGTCAGAACCTCATCAGGAAGAAATAAAGCTGGCCAGTCTGGGAGTGATTGTGTCTCATGCTCTGCAAAGGCACACATTTCTCTTATCCCCTGGAAGAAAATTGCCTCATTTTATATTCAGATTCAAATGTACTGAAATTATAAGCAGTAGAATAATTACGTTCAACATGACACACTAGATCTGACCTTAATAAGACAGCCTGGTGTCCTTAACTGTTATGGGACTGGCTCCTTCCATTTGTAGAGCTGGGGATCGTTTCCACATTCTCCCTCCAGTAAAAATAAGTTATCTTCTTCTTGCATCATGTCCATGTGCTCTGTGTGACCCGGGGGCTAAAGCAGTAACTCATTCAGTTCTGTTGCATCTGAGTGCTGGCTTGGCCAGTGCCACTAACATAGATACAAAGAAAGTAAACATTTACTTAGAGAGAGGAATAGACACAGCTGTGGAGTTATTTTTAACCTTTATTAGTTTGGTACTGAATTTTAGCAATGCTAGAAGAAACAGTGTCTCCCTCTGACACAACGAATTTGCTGTGAATGTTGATGGCTCCACTGGAGTAAGAACATACCTCTTTCACAAAGGTATTTGGTATCAAAACCTGTCACAGACCAAAATCTACCAGCTTCTTCATTTCTGACCTCCAGGTCACATTGATATTCTAATACTACTCCCACACATCTGTGTCAGTGCTGCTCAGTCTTGACCCACAGCCCCTACTATGGTAGCACTGAGCACCCCACACTGTGTATTTTTCTGATGGGATAGGTGTAACACAAAACCATCACACCAGTTGGAATGGCTCACCCTTGTTTGTAAACCTCCCTGTACATAGAAGATGGAAAGCCTCAGGATGGGAGGGAGTGGGAGGAGCAGATCTGTCCAGGACATATCCTTTGGAACCTGCAGATGTGGTTTTTAATCCCTCTTTACCTTGGGGATCAGTTAATCGAAAGTACGTAAGAGATGAAAATCAACATCTCAGCTTTATGCTCAGTAACAGGAGCAGCTGGAGAGAAATGTGTGGATATAACTTAGATCTAATGACTACATGCCAATTCTGCTCCCCAGAGAGGTGCATACATGAAAATTTGGTGGAGAGCTTGCCCCTCACTCCCCCCACCCCCCTTTCCCTGATAGACAAGGAATTAAGGTTTTTGCAACTAAGTATAAGAAAACAGGTTATTACAATGCTTTCTTCCAGAACTTATGCAAACATTGCTTATTACCAGTTCAGCTTTCCATATAATCTCGGATTTCCTCAAACCAAAGGCATGAGACATGCCTTGAAACCCTGAATTGCTGCTTGCTAGGTGTAAAAGGAGGCACTCTAGCATTTCCTTCACAGGGATGCTGGAAGAATAACACTGCAAATGCGTGAAAGGTGTTCAGAGGCCATGGGTATAGATGCTGTAGAGTATGAGGAAATACAAAAAGAACTGACTCATGTCTTTATTGAGAAATTGCATATGTATGCATCAGACTAGGAGACTTGGAGAAAAGACATCTGTGTTATTTTCCCAAGTCTGTCCTTCATCTTCTAGGTGGGGTGGAAAAGGCACTTTTCATTCAGTACATCCCTTTCTCCAGCCATAGTGTGGGAACAATACTACTGACCTTACAGCTGAGGAGATCAGGAAAGCTGAATTCACTCATGTGCAGAATGTTTCACAGTTTGCATCACAGATCATGGGTTAAAATTAACAGTGTCATTGTCCTGATGCAACCCCAATGCAGCTGATTTTGAGCCTCTCATATTTCAGTGTTAAAGCAAGGAATGCAAAAGTCAGCCTTGCTTTAACCAGCCTTAAGCAAACTCTGCCTGTGCTTTCTGATACACACACCTTGGAAAAGGATGACATGGCACACTGCAGCCCTTGTGTCAAGGACAACCACACAACACAAAGCTGCCTCTGCAACAGTGACAAGCCATAGCATCTCTTGCATGAAGCCCCACCCCTGTTCAGTGAGCTCTACAAAACAAACCACAAACACAAACAAAGGCTATAGGAGAACCGAAAACCTCTGTTGTACCTTTGTCCTCCAGAGCTTCCCTGGCCTCACTTGGCAGAAGTTCTTTAGTGCCTATGATCTGACTTGGAGAGCCTGGCAGGACAGCAGACACCTCATGGCAGTTTGTCATTCAGCATTGCAGGTCAGGGACTTGTGTTCCCTTCTCTGTAGAAAGCCTCTAGCAGTAATTTTCCAAGCTTTACTGTATTCTTTGTCTCTGAGGAAGAGCCATAATCTGAAGTTGGAGAAGGTCTCTTACACGGCAGGAACCAGTCAGTGCCCTGCTGCTTCCCAGTGACAGGGATTTTGCTCCTTGTCCTATTTTGCATGGCCTCAGCATTTATAGTCTGTAGCCTCCTATACACCCTGCTCTTTGCAGTGCCACCATGAAAATGTCTGTATAAATGTGAATTTCAATAGCCATTATACTCTCAGCAGCAGCAATCGCGTCCGGTACCTCAGAGCCTGCTAATCTGTAGTAGTCATGAGGTTACTTATCTCCTGCTCTTTTCAAATACCTCGGCAGTGGATACAAAAGGGAAATGGCAGGAGCTATTCTTCTCTGGAGTCTGAGAGGGTTTTTTTTCCTCTTTTTTCTTCTTTTTTTTTATTTTTATGCTGTACTGTTGCTACATTACCAAGCATCACATTCAAAACCAATGGCAAAGTTTGCAAGAGAGATAAGAGATGAAAATCTCCCAAGTTTCTGCTAGTGTAAAGCTCTCAGCCCACAAGGGCAGCAAGCTGCAGGTTCCAGAGTGCTTAGCTGTCTGTTAGCTAATTAAAGCACTGTGATCTGAGAGCTTTGAAAGATTTAGTTCAGATCTTCCTTGGGGTAATTTTTAGCTCCACTACCTATTTGCTGATGAATCCTCAGCTCCAGCCTACAGGTGTTGAGCTACAAAAGGATGTTTGGAGAGGGGTGCTTGTAGCCATGGACTTAGGTGTTGTTAAAAGGCAAAGAGAGGTGTGGCTCCACAGAGACTTCTAGTGAGGATAATGAGAGCTAAAAATGTACAAAGAAAAAAAATTATGAAAAAAAATTATCATTTGGATTGTATTTAGACCGCTGTCGCTATGCCTCTTATGATGAATAATTTGGGATGCTCATTCACTTAATCTCTACCACTGCTGACATCCAAAGTTGAAGCCATTTCAGCAACTAAAACTGGGCAAGAAAGCCAGTCCTCTTCCTTTTCTGTGTCCCTAGGTGAAGTGTCACAGAATGTCACAGCACTGAGAGATCTCACTCTGTGGCCAACTGTAACTAAAACAAGGCCCCAAAAAAGCTCTAAGGCACAAGCTCCATGATTAATCAGCTACGTTGGACACACTGTTTAATAGAAACAGAGGAAAATTCTCTAAAGTGGGCTGAAGTGTCCCAGACAAGATCAGAGGTCTGCCAGGTGGAAATCCAGCCATGGACCTGGGTCTTCACAAACAAAGGAAGGTGCTGGGCTTGCACTTCCAAGCCCGCCTGAGCGAAGCTGGGTCCTGCAAATGAAGAATAATAGAGCCAACTAAGGTAGGACACAGAGTATAGCAGATGTGAAGGAATGAGGAGGATGCTGAAGGTGCTTAGCAAAGAGTCCCAAAAGATGGGGATGATCTGGTTCTCATGAGGAGATGGTAATAATACAACTTTATCTTTTGCTTATAGAAATTAAGACACTTAAAAGTTCTTTCAGTTCAACTTTAATATTTTGGTAAACAAGAGACCTTTAGTCGACGCACACTAATGAAATCTTCATATCTGTTGTCCATCACTCAGGCTTTAGAACAAAAGGATAGAACAGGGGTTTCTTCTGTCCTGCTGCCCAGGGTCCCAGAAAATTCAGTAAAGGACAATGTTGAGCTCTTTGGAACATATCTTTATTTCCTACTGGATTTCTGCAGGCACAGTCATATATAACAATAATTAAGACAAGGCAAAATAAAAGCAAAGAACAAGGCCTGGAAATCTAAGATAAACTGTGCTCCTTTTGCTGTTGATCACCTCAAGTCTGTGCTTTCATTCCTTGTCAAATTGGAGAGAGAAATAACTTGAGGATTTCAGAGAAACTAAGCCAAATACGGTATACCTGAAAGAAATATTTATCTCAAAAGCCATGGGCCAGGAGCAGAGAAATGAAGTTGAATTAAAATCTGTCTTTCTTCTCTCCTCTTCTGCTCCCCCACTGAACTGAAAAGCTTCTGCCATCATCTGCTTGTCAAAAGGCAAAGACTTCAGGCATCTGTCTTTTTCTGTGCCAACATCATTGTAATTACATGAGCAACTACTAGTACAGTAAAGGAGTCTTTTTGTTCGGTGAGTCTGCCTGTTTGTCCAGCCTGGAAGGAACATACTTTTGGTGTCCTTCCTTGTGCATCCTCATGCACGGCCCACTGCAGCTTGGCTGCTAGTAGCTTTTCCTACCTCACTGGGATAGATATCCAGGAGGAAGAAAGTAAATGAGAGAGTGCCCAAGGTGCCTCACAACATGATTAGGTTTGCCTTCTGAATTATTGCTGCCACAAGCTAATGAACATTTCTCCCCCAGCTTTCTCTCACAAGGACAGAAAACTCTCTTGGTTTAACAGGATTTTCCACATGCCTGTTGTCGTGGGTACAGGCGATGCAAGCCAGAAATGAGAAATATTTTCACTGTTTGAGGCAGCTGCATAAAAGTAATCAAAAAAAAAAAAAAGACAAGCTGTTATAGAAATCAGGAGATGCAATGAATGAATTCAGATTTGCATTCAAGCATTACCTCAGATCCTCAAAGGCAGAGAAATTTGAGTTGATCTTTGCAGCATGATTCCTTGACATCTTCTGGGCGTTCAAGTGCATGAATGCAATTTTGTCGTATATGTGTGTGTGAGTATGTATATGTATATGTGGTATGAGTGTGTATTTACCTGCTGATTATTTATGGGAGCTCTGGCATGGGTGTGTGTACATACATTCAGGGCTTACTCTTTGAGCTGGGGGTGTTTAGCCTGGACAGAAGGAGGCTCAGGGGTGACCTTATTGCTTTTACAACTACCTGACAGGAGGTTGTAGAAAGGAGGGGATCAGCCTCTTCTCCCAGGTAACAAGTGACAGGATGAGAGAAAATGGTCTGAAGTTGTAGTAGGGAAGGTTTAGATTGGATATGAATGGGTTGTCAAGCTTTAGAACAGGCTGTCCAGCGATGTGTTGGAGTTACTATCCCTGGAAGTATTTAATGCAGATGTGCCATTTAGGGACATGGCTTAGTAGTGGACTTGGCAGTGCCGGGTTAATGGCTAGACTCAATGATCTTAAAGCTCTTTTCCCATCTAAATGATTCTATGACTCTGTGATTCTAAACCTATTTTCTGGTGTTTACTTAAGCAATAATAATCCAGTTGTACTTACAGCACTTTGCAGCCAGAACACTTGGGGCACTGCAGAACAACAACAGAAATGCTTCAGAACACAATACAAACACAGTATTAAAAACATCTTATAATTCAAATAAAGCATGCTGAGTTCCTGAGAGGCAAAGCCATGGAGATGGCAGAAGGGAATAAATATGTGGTTACAATAGTTTTGTTTCAAAGCACACTGTGAGAAAATGTGGTTTAGATGGATTTAGCAGAGAAGTGGTGGTGGGGTGAGTTCCTTATGCCAGAGCCGTCTCTGACAAAGACTGACTTTAAAAGCTGAGCTGTGTTTGGTGCTGACACATAGTCAAATTAAGCTTGAAGGAAGCAAGCCGGGGTTATTGCAAGGATCAGCACTGTGAAGGGCTTTCAGTGAGCAGTATCAGCATGTGACAGTCACTCTGTTTCAGAGGAAGTAGCCCTAGTGCTGAACACAGGGCACGTGAAATTTAATCTGTGCCATTTTCACCTACTAGTAGGGATTGAGGGAGCGACCTCCTAACCAATATGGGAGCCATGTGAAGAAACAAGGAATGACACTGTGACTCCAAAGGTGAGGGCTGCTAAATAAACAGCAAAACCTGTGTTTCATACCCGTGGTCCATCCCTGGTACAAAATAAAACCCCCTACCCTCCTCTTTTATTACCCTTGGCCCTTACCTTCCCATAGATTTACCCAGAGAAACACAGGTCAGCCCACTGGGAGCACCAGCTTCCCTGCTCAGCCATCAAGGAGACCCAGCAAATGCCACCAGAGCAGTTATTATTCTGCCTGTGCAATATCTCTGAACACAGCACAGAGATATAAAGGCAGCAGAAGTCTTGCAAACAAGAACCTCATGATTTGTTGAGAGCCTTCTCCAAGGCTAGTGCTGCACAGCAGGAGCTGCATCTGGTGATAAGCACCTGCCTCCAAGGCTACTGAAAGCTAAATAAGCCCATGTTTGTTTGTTGAGCAGCAAGCAGAGCTCTAAGCTGGATGCTGCCCAGTGCTTTCCCCATGTAAATTGGGGAGTTCCTGCTCTGATGCCAAATGTTAGAGCTGCCTTTGAGTGCCTGACACTGATTTCAATGGGATACAATTGCTGAAGCTTGATTCTCACTGAACAAAATGAAAGACATCAAGCAAAGTTGTGCCTGGTGGAGTCGAATTTGGTGTAGCAACAGAAAGGAGGAACACTGCCCTCTGGCTTTTCAGCTCTTTGGAATAAGCATTTTTCATGCCCAGATTCCCATAGTATTCCAGGAAAAATGCCAGGAAGCTCTCAAAGGAGCTGAGGGTCAGGGCTGAGCCCTGCTGGGGGTGTGCACAGTGAACTAGAAATACTGCTGGGAGGCAAGAGTACTGAAGAGGCAAAAAGTGGTAACCAGAAAAGCACCAACACTGCAGTGGAGCAGAGGCATTCAGTATCAGCTGGCTCAAGGAGGTACTGGGAGGCCATGGATCATGTTGGTTGTCTCACAGTCATTGCAGCAAAAGATCCCATGACCATCTTTCTGACCGTCTTGACAACTCTGTGCCAGAAGTCCACGCTGTGAGAGACATAATGTGGTGAAAAAATAAACCCTGTACTTTAATCCCACTGACACAAACACAATCACGAATTCTACATGCCAGTTCAATCACAAATGTGGCATCCATATTTTCACTCTAATTTAAAGAACATTGAATGATCTTGGCCCAAACTTTAATTTAATATTACCAGGTAGGCAAAGAGCCTTCAGTGTATAAACAAAATTACTTGTTTGTTTTATCAGAATAGCATAGAATACAAATTAGTTACCAATATTTGTACAGCACTTAGACAGGGAGTGCTTGGGCTCTTGGAGTCTCCTCTCAAGAAAAGGACACAAAAGACATTGTTCTACCAGCAGAATTTTGTTCCCTCCAGCAGCTTTCCCTGTGTGATGGGTAGGAAGTGGGTCTGGCTGGCATGGACCCTACTGGAATTTCTTCTCTTTTCAATGACACTACCCTCAAATGTCTAATTGTCACCTGACATATAGGGTGCTGTGCATCTCAGGTGCAGTGCTCAGTCTGCACTCCCACTGAAGTCATTGGGGGCTGAGAGAATGAGAGATTTAGGTAATATTGAATCAAGAACAAAATTAGTTTAAAATTTATACTATCAGAGTCACTACTGATTTTCTTCAGTCTGTACCTTAGCTGGAAAAGTTCCTTTGGCAATAAACACAGTATCTCTGCAAGACTCAGAGCCAGAGACTTCAAGCTGACCCACCCAAGACTAAATTTATTAAGCAGGACCATGTAAGAACACACACAGCAGCTCTGTCATTGCAAGGTTAAATGTTTGAAATCTAATATGTGAAAGAAGGTGAAGCACCAGGATATATTGGGCCAAATGGTATTATTAACCCCCAAAGGAGGACTGAATTCCACATGTCCAGAATTTCTTAAGTGCTACCTTTCTCTCCAGAGACCTCCCATTATGCTGCCTCATGTATTATTAGTGACATTAGACCTATTTCTATGGCCTCTCTCCCTGTCACAGTCCCTACACATCACACACTGACATTGTCCTTTCCTCCTCCATAAGGAATGACATTTTTGACATCACCCTATGAGCAAGGAGTAAAGAAACAACAAAGCAGCAAGCTATTGCAGGATGAAAATGCACAGATCCACCTAGTTAGTGATCTGAGAGTTTTGCAGGCAGGTGATGTAGGTTTCATCTTCAGATGGAAGGAAAAAGGATACATGGAAGAAAGAGTCTCTCCCAGTCCAGGGCACCTGGTGAGAAAGCAAGAGTGTTCAGAAACTTCCAAAGTTTGTTTCATTCTTTTAGGGCACAGTTACGGTTTTTGGGTGTTTGAATTAAAAAACCTCCTGGGGCTTCCTTGTTCATTTTGAGAAACTCCTTTCTTATGTGAAACACTTCCCTTGGACATACGGGCATGAGGAAGTGTAGAAAATGTGCAGCCTGGGAGAAAAGTCTGGAAAGGCCGGCTATTCTAGGCATAGGTTTGAAGATGCTGAAAGAGACATTGAGGCCACTTCTGCCTTCCTGTTCTATTATTCTCCTTTTTCCCCTTCCTTTTTGCCTGAAAAGAACTTGAGGATAATAATCAGCAGCAACACAAATAGAAGAAAATGACAGATACTTAGAAACTAATAAAGGAGATGCTTTTCTGGGATTGGTCTGGGGTCCATAATAGTGTTGGAAGGTGCTGAAGAACCTGACTGCAACATTGCTCCAATCTCTCTGTTCAGTTTCTCACTTTAGTTTTCCTTGGTGCCAGTACTATATCTGTGTAGCAATGTTATATGTAGAGGAATGAACAACGCATTTAGTGCTGCCCAGTTTTCTGAGGTTCTAGCTCAGTTTTTCGAGTCTTTCCTCAAGCTCCTTCTGGAGAAAGAGATGAATGATGATTAAATAAGCAGCATGTAAAAAGGAAATGGATAAACAGAATATGAAATGTTTCTCATGGAATTTTGTTCGTTCTTCAGCCATTACCCTCTATTTATGTACAAACAGGTGAAAGGATGGGTACAAACACGTTCCAGCCTAGACAAAGTAAAATTAATGGACACTACAGATGCCAGAGCAAATGAGATCTCTGAAGGCTCAGAAACAGAATCTCTGACATACCCACTCAATATTCATTGAAATGCGCTCAGGAAACTTTGCTCAATTAAAGACTGGCTGCGGGGGAAAGCAGATCCAAGCTGAACTCTGCAGAAGTGTTTTCCTGGATGCCTAAGATCTAGGTCAAAAGAGACATGATTGTCCAAGGGATGCAATATGTTACAATGACATCTTCCAGAAGCAGTGTTCTGGAGTGCTCCGGCTTCATAATGCTGATCTTTCACGGTTATACCACTGCAGTATTAATGTCTGCACAGCTGGCTTAGTAGTACAACTGTACCTGGAAATGCAAATTCCCATGGACAAAGTGGACTTTCGACCCTATGAGTCAGTGAATAACAATTCGGACAGATTCTTTTCCTAGTGACATTAAATCTGGAATGAATCCATGGAATTCATTGAAACTTCAGCAGTTTTACAGTAGTATAGACTATTTTAGCTTCTTTAGTTGTGATACTGCAGACTTACATTGATAAAATCATATATCTTGTGTCCATTTCATTTGGAGAGAGGAAACTACAGATGACTAGAGTCAGCACTTCTCATCACCTCCCCAGACTCCCCATTAAAGTTCCAGAAGAGGCATGACTTGACCAGGTTAAGCAAACCTGTATTGTCCTACTAAACAATGCCTTCCCACACCGAGCCGTATTGATGGCACCACTGCAATAACATTTTAGGTTTCTGTAGTACCTTTCATCCCAAGGGAGCCGGTGAGGGAACCTGTGTGCAGGTTTTGGTGGAATGCTTTGACCCTCCTTTGTTGCACATGAGCTTATTAATTAAAGGTATTTTCATAACCAGCACTTGCACCCTGTTCTGCTTTCCACTGCTGCAGAGTCCTTTCCTGGAGCCTACACAGCTCAGCCTGAGGCTCTGGAAGGCCACATCACCCACTGACCACCCAGCAAACATGTCCAACTGAAGCTGTGAATGAATATGAAAGGCTGTCAGAGAAGAGCCACACTTTGCAGGTGAAGATCAGCAAAATCTCACTGCCCTATGGAGTGAGGCCAGAAATCTTAAAACAATGGATAAGCGGCCTGACCTATCAAATACGGAATTGGATGAGGCATACACAGATTCTCACCAGTCTTAAGAGAGAATCTAGGTCAGATGGGGTCAAGCAAAAGCTGACCACTTTTGTCATGTTGCATTCTCAGGTTACGCCATGAATATCTAACACAGAGAGGAAAATCTCTCGTTTACCTCCACTTTTGGTAATAGCTCTCCTGACACTGAAAGCAGAATATCGTTTAAGTGAATTTGATAGCTAACTCTGGAAATAAGGGAATTAGAGCCATCAGTAAATTTTTTCACCTCAGAACCTAAACAAACAGTATCAAATTGCTATCTGGTGTGATCTAATTGAATACCATGAATTTACAACCACAGATGAATTTTAGCCAATAAAGAGAAGAATGTAAATGTTTTATTCTGATACTTGTGACATCACAAATCTAATATAGCTGTGCAATGAAGGGAAGATTTCTAAGCACATTTGTCTAATTTAACTCTCACTTATAATGGAAAGTAATTAAATACATTCCATGAAATTGGAGAAAGCAGAAAAGAATGCTGAAGAATGTCACTTTATTTGTGGGACCAAGATGTATTTTGTTGTTTCCTGCTGTTTATCTTCAGCTCTGCGAGCAGGAGTTCACATTTATGTTCACTTATCAGCTGCCAACCTAGAGCCCATTGGAAGATGCATGTCATTTCCAGAAGGATCTTAATAAACACCACCAGTGGAGAGGCATTTCACACTTGGCAGTTCATCTGTCAGAGGAAGACATAACATCAAATTATTGCCATGACTCTTCTGCAAGTATTTGTGGAAGACAACTAACACTCAGAAGACAACACTTAGGGAAGACACAAGTTAGAGAGGACTCACTGGTTTCATTAGGGGAGAGCACAGCTCAGCAAGCTCAGGGGTGACACTTGTCTTACCATTGATATGCTACACCAAGTTCATCAGGCCAGGGGAAGAAAACAGAAATTTCCTTGCAATGAAGAGCTCAGTGCTACTAAGAGCATTCCATGGGTCTGGAGTGCCACTGCTAAACCTCCCTCAACCACATTATGGTGGGCAGAGCATCTGCAGGGGGAGATAGGGCCCAGACAAACACTTGCATCACACAAAACAGTTAAGAGAGCACCCCTCAGCCTCCACTGGAGCCTGCCTCTTTAGCAGTGTCAGAGATACAGGCTTCTGTTTCCCTAAGAAATTCTGGAAGTTGCCAAAGATACTCGAGCTTAAGGCCATTAAGTTCATACATGAATCAAGTGGGTAAAAGTGGTAACACTCACCTGAGCACTGCCCATGTCCCTTTGGACATGCTTCCACTGCATTGTTTATCTGGCAAAGTTCCTCTCTCCCCGGTTTCCCATCTCTTTATCACCTTCCTCCACTTCTTGGATAAGAGGGAGAATGGAGATGATAGCAAACAGAGAAAACAGGATGCCTGACTCACAAGCAGGCAGCAGAAACTGAGGTAAGTATGGGTGTCTTGCATTCCCACTCCAGTGGAGAGGCAAAGGCACAAGGAAAGGCGTGCATCCACAGAATCTCAGGAAAGGTGTGTTTGTAAGCAGTGCATCTAAGGAAAAGCATGACTGAGTGTGTGTGCCCACAGCACCACGAGGTTGTAGCAGGTCTTGAGAAATAGGAGCTCTGCAGTTCTGGACATGTATCCCAGAGGGCTTTTTTCCTTTTCTGCTTGTCTCCATGGATATCACTACATCATTACACTGCAAGTTCACCACTCCCAGCCACTGCCAGCTGGTAACCACCAGGTTTGGGGATGCACACACACACATGCACACACACAGAGTCACACACACACTCTGAGAGTATGTAGCTCTTCTCGCTCCCAACACCACTTTGACAAGGGTGTTGTGACTTTTTCCTGCTCTAAGAAAATCTATCCATCAGCTTCCCCCAGCTCATGTAACATTTCTCTGAGGCACTTCTACAAGAACTGCTCCGTTCTACAAAGAGTTAATGTGGAATACAAATGAAATATATATTTGAAAGGCCGACGAAGGCATGACAAAGCTGGAGGCTACTGAGCAATATCTGCTCCTGTGAAGTGTGAACCCACTGTATTTTTTGCCCCATAGTTTAACCTCACTGGCTGGTAGAAAGGTGAAGTGCAGGGTCTTTGGACATGGCAAGATGAGCAAATTTCAGAAAGTCATGGCTCAAAGGTGTGGGTGGTTTTGCACTTCTTCTTTAAGCCCGGATGCTAACCATGCTAAAATGCAAGTTTATTATGCAGCCTGGCAAGATTTCAGCGGTTTTATTGAAAGGGCATTTTGTTATGTTTATTCGATTTGTCAAAAAGGCATTTTATGATGTTTATGAGATAGCATATAAATTTATGAAACTGTAAGATTTTTGTTAAAAATAGCCTTTGCTGGAAATCAAATAATGCAAATAGTAAAACCTCCCATCAGAAAAATCCAGGCAGAATTTTCCATCAGGCAAGGTACAGACTCATCCACAGACCAATCTGTGAAATACTATCAGTAAAATCCATGCTGTAAAGCAGTAGAAAAGATGCTGGGTGCATGCAGGAAGGCTGCAATGCTCCTGACTGGGTGCAGATGTGGCTGTTCTGTCTGACGTCCTTGCCTGACTACAAGTGAGGGGCCTGCTGGTTTTGTTGCCCGAGCTTTTGCAGAAGGAAGGAACGAGCTTCTGGCTAGTGTTTGGCTTTGTGTTGTGTACCACTGCCCATAGTAATCACTCGTCCCTCTGCTTTCCAGGACACGACTGGCTGGGGTTGACATAGTGCACAGGAATGAGCCACAAGCACATCCTCCACCAGCTCTCTGCTCTGTCTCCAATCCAGAAGCCCCTTCTGCAGGGTTGTTCTTTTTCTTTGTTGCTGTTGTTGCTTTTCAGTTACTGCTGTTCATTTCTCTCTCCCTCCTACACCCCCTTCAAGTAAAAAGCTGTCTTGTATTTCTGTTCAGAGAGCTCCCTTCTGCTCCTCATTTTTTTCTTTTGTTCATCCTCCGCAATACCATCAAGACGATGTGAACCACTTGATCTCTCCCTTTTCTTTCTTACCTAGGAGGTCAGTTTGGCACTCTGCAATTGTTGCTCTCCCCTTTCTTGGAGACTGTGATGTGGCAGCAGGACAGGCTGAGAAACAGATTAAGCCATTACTGTGTCAGCTGGGATCTTGATCACAGCCATGACAACATTTCCAAAATGAGGATTTTGGAATGCCATTCCCAAGTCTCTCTCCCAGGCAGGGGAAGATGTAGCAACAATAAAATGTTTCCCACACTGCTTCCATTTTGCTGAGGAACCCTAAAAGGTTGGAAAGGTGGTGGGGATGAGAGGCATTGGGGGTTAGGCAGGAGAAATCCATGCACTAAAGAGCTGAAAGAGTAGGGATGGGGAGGGAATGAAGTCAACCCTGCCTGTGTGTCAAGGCACACTGTTCTTATGCTGGAGGAGTTCAGCCTGCCATGAATCACAGAATCACAGCATTTCTGAGCTTGGAAAGGACCTTCAAGACTCCAACTGTTAACCTAGCACTGCCAAATCCACCACTAAACCACACCCCTATTTCTGCACTTACATTTACAGCTTGCTCCATGACGTATCAAAATGAAACAGACCTAATACTCGTACAGACTTAATACCTAATAACCACTGCTAGAATATTTGAAGAAATAAAAAACTAAATGCATGAAAGCTTGCAATTTCCAACTGGTACTTTTTGCACCTTTTTTATGTATTCTAAGGTACACGGTGAAAATGGTGTAAATGTACTACTCCTAGACTGACTGTTGTCTTTTAAACAGCTGCTTTTCAAAACACACATGATATTTTGGTACTGGAAAAGCAAAAAGAGTGTTGCAACCACAGTATTTCAATTTCAAAAGTTTTTTATTAAATAAGGCCCTGAAGGACAGAGAAGGGAGCTATTTGAAAACAGAGCACAGACAAGGGAGATGTGATCACTTTGTGTAGCCAAAGAATCATCTCACAGGTCATCACTTCACCAACAACCCTTCTGGACCTGCTTTGTCTTGCACTTTCAGGTGAGGAGGTGCAGCACCGCCTTGCTTGCTGTTCTCCCTTATTCCACTAGGGGACACATTCAAAGCACAATGCCAAGTCGGGTCCTGCAATAACCTTACTAGAACTAAACTCTCATGATGCCAAGAGTGTGACTGTGACTGTGACCAGCCAAGGGGTATTTAATCTTCCATTTCCACACGTCTTGTTTTGGGAAATATACCTCATAAAATGCCCTGGGAGCTGAAAGCTGACAGTGTCCATCAAACAGCAAAGTGCTGTGTTTATTGTCCAAGCTCTCCCTAGCTGAAGTGTCAATGGACTTGGATGCCCCTATTAAGTATTTATCCATCTGAAAGTGCTGCAGTGTCATTAGTTTGATTGAGGTGGAAGCGTAAACCACAGTGATTGGCCTGGACAGTATGAAAATGCAAAAGGCTGGGAGAATGGGGATGGTGAGTAAGTGACAGTGTGCAATTACTATGCAAATTTTAGAGGAATGATCATCACCAAACAAAACTTCCTTGGTATGGATGCTGCTTTCAGCAGACTTAGAATCCACAACCCAACAGATTGAAGAAACTGCCTAATTCTGTTGGCCTAAAACAACATCAGCTGCAGGGCTCACAGAACACATTTGTGTGCCTTCCCTCATCCCTCCCTCTATAACCCCAAGATACACCTGCACATGAAGTCTACCACCACCATCTTGAGAACTCTTTTACTGTAGCTGTACAGCAAGTTTATTCTGTGTTTAAGGAGCATCCTTATCTGGGTCTATCCTGAGTTTTTTGTTTGTTTGTTTTTCCACAGGGAAAAGGTCCTAGATTTACAGGAATTCTACATTCTTGTAGCCCTGACTAAGTTGGGACAAGACTCCTCCCTTTCACCAGCACAGGTCACAGCACACCAGCTTCTGCACCAAATATCAGACACATAGCCTTGGGAAAGAAGCTGGTACATGTAACATTGACAGCGACCTTGTTTACAGACTCAGAGTTTTCTCTCTCATTCTTGCCAGTTTTATTCCATCCTTGTTGCAATGAGCTACATCCTAAGCACATCCTTCTCCATCATTTTAGTATATACTCCTATATCTCCAGGTCCCTCTAGGCATGTCTGATCAGCCTGCTTTTCCTGGGTGTATGATGACCTGTGAATCCTGGATGGCTGCTTGATTGCTGGGCAAGGAGATTGTGAGGTGTGAAATAGTGTATGAGATTTTGAATACGTATTCACAGGCTACTTTTGGGTACATGCACCATTAGCTGAATCCTATTATCTTGGCCCTTGATCCAGCAAGAGCCTACAGGTAAGCAGATGAATCAACCCCAGCATGAAGAAATATCATATGAGATATCAGCAAGAAGCCAGGTAGAAAAGTTCAAAGTAGAGATGTGTCCACACAAAACTTAATACACCGTAGCTCATCCAAAGATTTTTGCACAAGCCACCTTTTAAATAAATGCAGCGTATCAAAAGTGAACATTGACTTGCTGTAGTTCACTGTGTGAATTCAAAGTGTTTCAGGTTTGTAAGAAGAGGGTAGTACAAAAGCACAAATAGAATAAGCTGGCCATTAGGTAGCATTTGTCATGTGGCTGTGAATAACTGAGGGAAGCACGTGAGCAGCACATACGAGAGAGCCACAAAAGAAAGAAGGATCATAGGGAATGTTAGAGCTTCTTCCTCTTACGAATTTACTTAACCCACTGACTGCTCATTTGTTTAATTAAAAATAAAAGATTACTGAAAGACCTCCATGGTTCTTGGATGATACATTAAGGATACCTTAACTCAGCACTTTGGGCTGGTACCCTTTGGACTGAACATGGCCTTGGCATAATCCCAGTGCCTTCCACCAAGATACTCCCCATTACAACAGAGCTGACTTTGCCCTCTCTTCCTGAGGCCACATAACTGCACTCAGTAGTTATGAAAGAAATGTATGAAACAGAAATGAAATAGAAAGAACAGTATGACTGCAGCTCCATGAATTTTACTCCAGTCTAAATGAACTTGGAAAGATTTCTAGGCAAGCTTTTTAAGTCAGGCAGTATTAAGGCATCAGGTTTTTAAGTCTATCAGCACTGACATTGATTTAATATTTTCTGTGTCACTTTAAACACCAGGATTCATAGACGATCTGTCAGACTTTCAGAGGAGACTGTCCAAGCACTTTGAGGTCACAAATGTCTTGGAAACCAGATGTCCTTAATATCTGCATGTTGTTAGCAGGTCAGAAGAGTTTCTTGTCCACTGACAACCTCGCTTTGCCTCTGGTTACTTGATATGGATTACTTGACCAGAGAGTATTTGCTTCATACATAGAGGTAGCTGTTGCCATTCCTGGTGAAGATCTGAGATCTTCCGAGGTTTGGAGTATTGTTTACTGTGGGAACAACTTTGCTGCACAGTGCTATAGGACCATTGGAAAAAAAACCAACAGGGTGGGAAAAAAAGCATGGCTCTGAGAGGCTCAATCACCTCTCCCCACTGCAGTTTGCATGCTTCATGATGGGACGGCAGTGAGTATCTGTCAGATGAGTCCCACTTTCTCTTTCCTCCCACCTGCTGCCCCAGATAGGTTTGCATCCTTTCCCTGAGTCTGTGGAATCCTCTGTCTGCACACCACGAAGCCCTTGATGCTCCTGTAAGATAAGCAGAATGGGTATGTGAGAGACTGGGTGGGTTCCAAACTACTCCCTGGGCAGCTCGAAGCAGAGCAGCTTGTGGCTGAACAGATGGCAGTGTTCAAAATACCTGGGCTCCCCCAAGCCAGGGGCTTGAGCTCCAACCGGGCCAGTTCAACCAGCTATTCCCAGTTACCCAACTGCACTCCACGTATCTTCCTGTCTCTAATGCTTTAGATAAGACATCACATCCTGAAGCTGTGCCTGCTTAGTATGCCTGCAATATATTTCGTAGCGCTCTCGGTGAAAGCTGGGTTTCCCCCAGTGATTCTGGGTAATGTTTGCACCCGGAATTATCCAAATATCTAACTGACAGGAATCCTAGACCTTCTGGGGAGTAAATCTTCTGGGGAGGTATTCAATAGATAAGATATTCTGCTATGTATATATCAATATTTACAATTTCTAGGACCAAATCTGGAGTCTCACTGAATAATTGGAAGAAAACACACATATTTTGACAGTGCTATGTAAGCACTTTGGGCCTCATTTCTAATTTATAATGTGCTTTGGGATTATAGGTGTCCTATAAATGTAAGATAATTATTAGTAACAGAATCTCTGCAAGTCCCAGAACAGTCAGCTAGGAACAGATACAGGGTATTCTGCATGTTTGTCAAACCAAACATAACCATTATAGGAGAGTATTTCTTGTCTTTTATTGGAATGAAGCAGAGAAACAGTATGAACAAATATAATTAAAAATACCTTCTGGATTACATGTACCCCTGATTGCTCTTGCAAGCCAGATATCAAATTTTGCACTGTTTTCTAGGGGTTGATTTCTGATCTATAGTCTCTATCTGATTTTACAGTCAGCATTACTTCAAGCTTATTTCATTTGTAACACAATACAAATACAACACCATTAATTTAATTTTATTCAGAGTTACTCAGCTGGAATAAATTGAACACAATTTGATTGAAACTGTCCTGCAGGACTGACTTTAGGCACATTCAGCAAGAGTGCTTTATAAATGATAGCAGCATTTAGTACACAAAAAACACCCTCTTGAACTGGAGGATTTGAAAGAATCATTATCTGATGAGGGAAAAGCAATATTGCCAAGAACAGGGCTAAGCTGAACACTTCTTCTCTGGAACCCACTTTTCATTGCATGTGCCTTCAGAACAGGCCTCGTCTGGAGAGCGTGATGACCACACACATATAGCTCCTACAGAAAGCAGTTCCTAACTTGGGTGTTTCACTGGCACAAAAGCATCAGGACTCAGCTAAACTGTTTGAGTGATGGAAAAGGAATGAAGAAAATCAATGTTTGTTTTGTAGTGGCCCTTAGAAGACTCAGTCAATGACGGGGAAGCTGTTGTAAAGACACTTTGCAGAACCAAAAGACCATCCCTACATTCCAGGTGTATGTAAAGGGCAGACAGGGCAGTGGGTTGTTTGATTTGAATCCTGTTTGCAAGTGTGATGGAGAGTGGCCACACCACTGGCAAGCTTTTCAAAGACAACATAGCAAAGGAGGGTTTTCAGCAGAGATTTGGAAAGATAATGAGGGTATTTTGCTGCTCTTAACCAACATTCTTCCCAATAGCAGCAAGGAAAAAAGCCCAGAAGTTGTTTCTATAAAAATGTTAACAAGTGAGAAATAGAGACTGACAAAATGATGAGAAGGAGACGACATTGTCATAGCAAAGGAGAGCTCTTTGGCAGGGTGGGAAGGGGCTTGACAGGAAAGATAAATAGCTTGTGTTTGATGGAGTAAAGACGAGGAATGTAGTAGAGAGGAGCAAAGAATGTGTAAAATCCTCAAACTGTTGGATTAGGAGGATGTTCTTTATAGCAGTATTTTGCAGGAATGTGCACAGACTGAAAATACACTTGGCAAGACCAAAGAGAAGGATGTTTCAGTAATCAAAATGCAAGGCAATTGAATTTTAGCCAGGTTAGATAAGGCCATCTGATGCTTTTTAATGGGAAGACTAGGCTACTAGCAACATCTTTCTTATCTTGCCTGGAAGTGAAAGGGAGAGTTTTGAATCAATTTTTCCTTCTGATTATTGCTGGGTTTTGTTCCAAATTCTGACCACCTGCAGTATCTAGGAGACACTCCCATTCACATCTGTGGGAAGACATAGAATCATAGAATTGTTCAGGTTGGAAAATACCTTCAAGATCATCCATCAAGTCCAACTATTACCCGACACTGTGAAATCTAACACCAAAGCATGTCCATAAGTGCCACATCCACACATCTTTCAAGTAAGTTCAGGGATGATGATTCCATCACTTCCCTGGGCAGCCTGTTCCAATGCTTGACAACCCTCTTGGTGAAGGTTGTGGGATCTTTGGTGTCCTGCCACCTCTCTAACTGAGCTCGTGTAAGTCCTGAATGAGAGTTGGAAAATATTACTGTTAGGACAGGTAAGTGAGATTTGTTGGCACTGATTTCGTGATGTCTAATAGGTGGGCACTCAAGGTCAATCCTCTTATGGAACTAGCAGAAGAAAAAGGGGATTTTTGTTTCAGACCACTGAGATTTTTGTGATCCGTCAGCAAGACATTTGATAATGAAGAAACAGAATTGCCATGCTATACCACACAAATGGACCATATAGTTTAATAATCCTGCTGTGATAGTGCCTGTAGAAACAATTCAGATTAAGTACAAGGAACCTAGCAGAAGAAAAGTAGGGAATGACTTGCCAAAAGGGGACGTTTCTTTTTAATTCTTATCAGTTAGCAACTAGCCTAGGCCCTGAAGCAAGAGGGTTTATATCCTTCCATAACAAAAGAAAATATGTATTCTATTTAATAAGAACATCCCCAATTACATTATCCATATAAATGTCTAATCCCTTTATTTAAATCCTACTAATCTCTTAGGCTTAATGTTATCTTATGGGAATGAGCTAATTAGGCATTGTATAAAATGTATTTCCTTTTAACAGTTTTATATTTGCTGCCTTATATTTCCATTGAATGTTCCTTTGTCCTTGTATTCTGGGAGCATGGATAGGAGCATCTATCTCTCCCTATTTCTCCTTCTTTCTACTGCCCACATTTTTCACATCTCAGTCAGGGACCTCCTCTCTGGTATTCAACTTCCAGTGTTTCCAGATGTTCCCCAGTCAAACACCACATTCAGGTTGCTTTGCAATTTCTGCCACTTGTATCTCAGGGCCTTATTCAGTATCTTTACCAAACAGAAGCCAGATCAGGTCAAAAGGATTGTGCCATTGACCCAACCAAAGGCATTACCATGATTGCAGGCTGGTTTGGCCCATGCTCTGAATAGACTGGCATTATCTGCAAATTTGAGCACCCCATTATGCCTTGAGCAGGAGAATCCACTGCACTCTCCCAGTTCCTTTCCTGAGGCATTACAGTTCAAGGAAAACCCTGCAAGTGCCTGGGTGCTCTCCACCACCACTTTCAGAGGCACTGTTCTGTGCCTGCTCATGCAGGATGCCTTTGCCATTGCTCTGTCTACTTTACATGTGAGGCTCTGTGGCAGTGTCCAATCCACCTCTAACACCTCACTTTGCCCTCCCTCTTCCAAACAGTTAAACAGTAGCCAAGGCAGGGATTGAGG
The DNA here is from genome assembly GCA_013398055.1 of Ifrita kowaldi. Classification (NCBI taxonomy): domain Eukaryota; kingdom Metazoa; phylum Chordata; class Aves; order Passeriformes; family Cinclosomatidae; genus Ifrita; species Ifrita kowaldi. Next base: position 24,202 of record VZRS01012641.1, read on the forward strand.
AGGTGTCTTTCTGCCAATCCTTACCAACTTTAAAACTGAACGCTTATTCCTATGCTTTGTTTCCAGCCCTTGTGCAGGTGTTTGATGCTTCCTCCTCTCACCTTTTACCCACCTTGCCTTTTTAACAATATC